>JAGDQP010001346.1:0-125481 GCA_022664845.1 Lepisma saccharinum | reverse complement strand
TTTCTGGCAAGCAGGAACTAAGCAATATTACATATTTACATTGTACTAGAATAACTAAAATTGAGAATAATAATTTATGTTTCTATGAAAAATTCCGATGAATCATAAACTTTTTTTTATAACAATAATATGCATTTACATGAATCACTAAAAATTACGGACAATTGCTTACAGCAGAAGTACAGTATCAGTACTTTAAGGAAGCTAGTAGTGAGCCGTAGTACATGAATTACTTTCAAGAAATAAAATTTACATATAAACCTATTATAATTTACAGAAAAAGGGTAATGCTATCCCCTGTGTGATATGAACGCGCTGTGAACGGTGCATGGGGAATGTGGAGGTAGCGCTTCACATTTTCTAGGCTTACGGTAGGAAGTGAGATGGGATGGTGAGTTCCACGCTCGACCTGGTACTCAATTTGATAAGAGGGTGAGTCCACCTCGGAGCGCCAGGTATGGGAACACTACGAGAAAAATCTCCATTCTTCTGGTCGGCATTTGAACCGGTGCCGTCCGATTAGTAGTCAGACGTGCTACGACTAATCTCAAAAGGCTCTTCACTGACTAACATTTAAGATCAACTTCAATCACGGAGACTGCAAGAGATAATATTGCTAGAACCCCTGGCTGAAGCGCACAGATGTTGGTAGCAGTGGTGACCCTACGTTCCTTGCGCTATCAATCTAAAGGTGCAGTTATCCTGAATCATTTTAGAACATGTGGAATTCTTCATACCAGTGCTAATACTGCAAACGGTTGTCTCATATAGTGTACTTCTAACAAGGGAAGGGTCACTTAGATCACCCCGAAACCCTACTTCAAATTTCGTACACAGGTAGGTCAGCCATAAATAGATTACCACACAAAAAATTAGCTGCCATTGAATAAAAGGTCAAGTTTGGACGCGGTCTGTTATACAGTGCTTGTCAAAGTTCCAGAATGTCAAAGGTCTATCAAAATATTAGCCACTTCTCTGATTTTTTTGTAATTTCATAGAATCTATCGAAAATGGAGCAACATACTCGAGCTTCTTCTTTTTCTTATCACTCATGTAAAGGTTGTTTATCACTGTCAAACTTTTCCTATGGTGGCAGCACCACCCGTTTACTCCTTTCCTGTTGTTCCACAGTATTGACGCAGTGTCCGATTTGTTATAAATTACGAAGGGGAATACTAAAACTAGTGGATGCCTACAAGTTTCAACATACTACCTTTTTGGTGAACATATATAGATTTTATCCCTGATTGGGGTGATACTCAAAATCAATAACCCGGGATCAAATTCTAATGCACCAGGGAAAATTCTAGGCATTCCCACCGGTAAATCGAACATTGTGTGTGGTCACGGTGGCTCAGTTGGTACAGCGCTCACCTCTGGTGCTAGGGTTCGTCGGATCGATCTCTGCTCATGCCATGTGGACTTTGTGGTGGACAAACACAGTGTGGGGAGCTTCGCCCCCCTTTATCTTAATCAGACACTCTCTGGCGGTCTGCGCTTCCATATTACAATTATACCACCCACCACGGGGTATACCGCCCCCATAGGTATTTTTTACAATTTTTGTAACCTACTCCTCATGGTACACCTTCATACCAAATTTCGTTTGTCTAGGCTTAATAATTTAGGAAATGGGTTTCCGGGCAGCGATTTTGGATTAAAAAAGCGACTTTTCAACTTTTTATTATATTGTCGTGACTTACTCTTGAAGGTACGTCTTCAAATAAAAAATCATTTTTCTAGCCCAAACGGTGTCGAAAATGATTTTTGGACGGTCATTTCGGATCTAAAATTTTGTAATATTTTCCTAAAATACTGGTCGTAATGCAAATATATGCCAAATTTCGTATCTCTAGCTCAAACGGTGTCGAAAATGCATTTTTTGATCCGCGATTTTGGATTCATGATGGCGTCTTTGGATACATCATGTAACATTTTCTGAACCTAATAGCGATAATGTACCATTATGATAAACTTCATCTCTGTAGCTTCAACGGTTTAGGGTCTCTTTTCTATACAACAATAGGTTTGGCAGCCATTTTGGATTCAAGATGGTGACTTTTTCAACATTTTGTAATATTTTCCTAAACTACTACTTATGATAAAGCGTTATGTTAAATTTCGTGCTTCTACCTCAAAGGTTGTGGAAAATGAAATTTTAAGTCTGCCGTTTTGGATACAAGATGGCGTCTTTGAGTAAATTGTGTAATATTATATTAATCTACTATTGATAATGTACCTCTATACCACATTTTAATTCAATGGCCCCAGTAGTTTAAGCTCTCTTTTCTATACAACAATGGGTTTGGCGGCCATTTTGGATCCAAGATGTCGACTTTTACAAAATTTGAAAATATTTTCGTTACCTACTAGCAATAATGTACCATCATTCCAAATTTCAATTCAATAGCCCCAGCTGTTTAGGCTCTATTGTATACAACAATGGGTTTAGCGGCCATTTTGGATCCAAGATGGCGACTTTTGCAAAATGTCGGATTTTTTCCTTTACCTACTCATGGTCCTACACCTTCATACCAAATTTGGTGTTTGTAGCTTCAGTAGTTTGGCCTGTGAATTTATATGGATGAGAATGTAGTATATGGATTGATGGATTGGACGAAAAATCCGTTGGACCAAAAGTCGATTGGACGAAATGTCTTGTGGACGAAAAATCCGTTGGACCAAAATTCGATTGGATGAAATGTCTTGTGGACGAAAAATCCGTTGGACGAAAAATCTGTTGGACCAAAAGTCGATTGGACGAAACGTCTTGTGGACGAAAATTCTGTTGGACGAAATGTCTTGTGGACGAAAAATTTGTTGGACGAAATGTCTTGTGGACGAAAAATCCGTTGGACGAAATGTCTTGTGGACGAAATGTCTATGGACTAAATATCCCTGGACTAAATGTCGTATGGACAAAATGTCTTTGGACGAAACGTCACCCGGCCATTAAAAAGTGTTTTATGCAGTTGGACATTAGAGTGTGCCATAATCTCTATCTAAAAGCGATATTGGACTGAATGAAGCCATTGAAATCTTCATGAAAATATGAAATCAGGGAGTGGAGAGGACTTTCTCGTTTGTCCACTTCCAGTCTAAACCACTCTCGTTTGCCCATTTCCAATATGGAGAAAATTTTCGGTTCTAACTCAGTTTACGCTTGATATCGTTTTCTGATTTGCCTTAATTCTTACAAAAAACAAATATTATTTGCAGTATTTTCTATTATATGCAGAGCACTGTATAGCTCAGGAATTAAGACTTAATTAAAAAAAAAACAAAAAAAAAACGGGCCGCACAGCGATAAGAAGCGTATAAAACTGAGTCAGAACTGAAAATTTTGTTCACATTGGATTAAAATGAAAGTGGACAAACGACTTTAAATACTTACTCTGTTTCCTATCTTTCGACAGTAAGCTGTCACTCCATTATCGTTACCTAGAGCTCGCTGGAGTGTACACAGTGCTCTCAATGATGATATATTTCTGAAGCAATAACGTAATCACCGTTTAACATCGTTTTTTGTCAAGAAGTACCGGTATAAGAAGAAAAATAAAAAGAAGTAGGCTACCGGTATTATCATACCAGCGTATATCGTTTCATTTCGAGCACTGAACAGAAAATAAATATTTTCGTTACAGTGGGTACAGTCTTCGCTTGGTGTTGAGCTAATGAGAGGGGAATCGGAAATAGACGTGGAATGTTGATGGATTTCTTGAATTGCATGACGAAAAATAATACACACGATTCATCCTTTTTTGTTTCTCCCTAATGACAAGTTCACAGAAACCCAAAGTAAGATCTCGACATGTCATTGGTCCCTCCTTGTTTTTTGTATGTGTTTATGACTGTGAAATCGCCAACATCCCAAGGCCATGCCAGATCCAGATGGATTCGAGAGACAGGCCCGGTCAGTGTCCGTGTGTATCCGTCGCCGCGGGAACTTGCATATCTGATTATCTCTTGTTGTTTTTTTAACTCTTCAGAAGATAAGTTAAGAGAAAGAGACGGGAAATATTCATTTGACAAATCGCTGGTTCTTTTTCTTCCTTGGATCGTGACACGACCGTAGGTTGTCAACCCAGGTCTTCACGAGTTTAAGGGACTTTGAGTCGAGCGAACAACCTCTGAAGTGGAATTAGATATTATGCAAAATACAATCTTATTTATTTTTGATTTTTTGTATCTTGTTTGTTTATAAAAACAAAACAAATCAAATCAAGTTATTGTCTTTTGCTTGTCAAATACATTGACAACTTCTAAAATCGATACTGGACTGATCGATGCCATTAAAAAAATAATAAATATATGTAGCCAGAGAGCCAAAGGACAGTAAGTTAATCTCGATTGTCCACTTCCAGTATAAACCAATATGCACTACATTTTCGGTTCTAATTATTATTAATTTTTTCGCTTGTTAACGCTGTGCGACCCATTTTCTGATTTATGTCAATTATTGTAACAACAGAAAAAGAGTCAATATTACCTACAGTAACTGTTCTTCACCTTTTTCTTTACCACAGACCCCACTTTATTTTTTTTAGTAATATTTATTATTGTAGTATTTCTATTGGAATCATTCCATGCAAATTTAAAATTATAGTTTTTTTTTATTGCAAGAAAAACTGAAATTACAAGTACATGAAATCATTAATATGACACATCTATACAAAATGTTCATGAAAATTAAAGCTACAAATTGACATTAGTATAATTTGTACAAAGTTTCACTTTACTCACCGCAAGTTGAATGGAAAAAAGGGGGCATTATTAATATAATTTATGGTACTGCATTTCATTTACAAGATTTGTTACAGCGCCATTGATATCTAAAACTTTTATTCTAAGCTTTTACCCTTTGAAATGGTTTCTATATTTTCTTTCAAGATACTCGACAGGAGAAAATGATTTTTTCCCCCACAAGTATGTCGTTACGAAAGGCATCAATAATACCCTCTTCGATAATTCCAGATAATCTTTTTGTAACAAAAATTGCAAAGGGCTGTTGCTTGAACTGCAATTTCAGTGGACTATCGGTAAATATTTCTATCAGTTTGTCTTCCTCTGTTGCTGTGAACCCCTCCAGTTTATACAAAGTAACTGAAAATATTTTTTTTTCTAATCCATTGCCAAATTTTGCATTCTTCAAATCTTTCAAATGTCATGCGATAAGTGATGTGTCCTCAGATAGCTCCTAGACAATGTAAATAAAAAAAAAAAAGTAAGGTTTGCGAATGACCCATAGAACAAAATATAGTTTTGGTTCGATAAGCGATGATGCCACAATTCTAAGTGTTTGGTCATTCCTTCGATCTGTTCTTTAGCTACAAAATCTGTAACCTTTCCTCCTTCAAGATTTAAGAATATATGAATGGATGAAGATATCAGGCAAATATACTATTTTATACTAACCACAAAATCCGTCAATAGATCGCTGAGGTGAAATCGCTTTTCCATGAGGAAAAGTTTAATTTGTTTCTCAATTCCCCAAAATGAGACAATATTTTCCCTCATCATAGCCAAAGAACTTTGCAGTGCAGCAAATGTTAATGGCGGTTCCTGTTCGTATGTTCGTAGCTTTGAAAACCTGTTCAAAAAGCCTTGAATTCAATGCTTTACCATTTTCTTTTGTGTTTATGCCAAATGTTGTTTTGTTTTTGAGTAGAAGTGAAAATTCAACACTTTCAATGTAGCCTAAATAACATTTTTCTCCTTTCCAACACGTGGATTTTGACTGATCCTTTTTTTGCTCGTTGCTTGCATTTCATGTTATTTTGCAAAAAATGATATTTTTTAAAACTTTAAAAATCAGTTCTTTAGTACTATAACAAGGATATTAATTTCGAATGGAAAAATTCGCATTTGATTTTGTTTTGTATTCAGAGTGTAAAATATATGAATATTGCAAATCCCTTTTTAAAAAACATGTTTTTCCAGCGTATTTCTCTTTCCAATACTGTATCTCTGCTAATAGTTATAGTTCTAAAACCAAATATGTCTTGTTGTAAAGGCCACACCGAGTACTTTTAATTCCGTTTACCCATGACTGTTTACCACTGGCTGTATAAGAGAAAATATCAATTATCCCAATTACCCCACGAAATGCGGTAATTGGGACATAAAATGTATTTTTTAAAAAAAGACACCTGTAAAGGTAACATTACATTGAAAATAATTCTTTCTCGTATTTCAAGAGACAACTACCTACTGAGTAAAATTATATATAACATTAGTATATAGTTTACTTAATTCTCTGGGAATTAATTGTCAAAGTTGCAATTGTCAAAAAGTGATCCTAATTACCCCTACTTCCTCTATATTACTCATACTTATACTGAAATATGTATATAACGCACATTTTATAAATATTGTTATTTTTAGATTAACTAAGGAAGTACGACATATTGTTAAGTAACATTACTGTTACTTTATATTTTAGCACGCATTATTCATAATTTTCGTGAGCCGCCCCCGCAATCCCCCAAATGAAATCTTCTGGAAGAAACACTTGATGGCGCTGATTACGTTTATCATCTAATGAAGCCTAGTTATATCTATAAGTCCGTTCTGTTGATACAAATAGACATAAAAAATGACACTTCATTTTTTTACATTAATTATTTTTTTATTTTATTTACTGTTATAATTAATTGCTGAGACTTCAAGCTGGAAAGTGGCCGAGAGGTTAGTGTGCTCGTTTTCAATTCCTGCTGGGGTCCATTGAATGGAGTGGTTTGCAGTCCACTTTACTATAAGTTGTAGGTCGCGTCCTTAGAAGTTCAGCAGCTCGTTTAGGAGCTCTTAATAATAATTCAATCAATGGAAGTTGTAAACTCTATTCGTCGAAAATGGAAGTTGTTTTTTTTTTTTTGCCTGTTTTTGCAACTGTGCATTTCATTAAATGTCTCAGAATATATTCATCTGATTTAAACATCAATCTGACTTGACATTTCCAAGCCAATAGTCCTTCTCGACTATGTCTCGTGACCTTATTTCTGACGGAATGTTTAAGATCCGTCAGGACCTGAGATAAGAAAGCTGACAGGACTCAATGAGTAATCCTCTTAAAATCATGTTTTCCCATCCGTTTCTCGTTATTATTGATAATGAGAACAAGTTTTATATTTTGACAAGTCCCTCTGTTTTTCTTGTATGACATTCTGAGGAATGAATCATTACATCGTAGCAATATCTATGATAAGTCTTCATCCTCTTTTGGCGTAGCGTTCGGGAGGTCGTGGGTTCGATCCCAGCGGCCGACCATCCTGACTGAGATTTTCCAATGTTTTTCCTCAGTCACACCAGACAAATGCCGAGATGGCACCTTCAAAATAGGCCCTGGCCGACACCTTCCCGAATACTTTCCCCTCCCCTGCCCAAAGGCCGTAAATAAAAATTCAAATTCTTCATCCTCTTCAAAAAATTCCTCAGGAATTTTTTGCTTCTTCGGGTTAGATTTGACATTCGGCCAAAATAGCCTTAGCAACACAGTTTCAATTCCAAAAAATCTATTTCTTTATTGCGAAAAATTAAATTAAATAGGATTACATTCTCTTTATAGATCTCCAGTTCTCAAGTTTTTTTTTTTTTTTTTTTTTTTTTTTTAACTATATCACTTCTTACTGTGCTCTGTCGAAAGTTTGTAGCCAAACAAATTTGAGTTCGGTGACTTTCACACAGTAGTATACATTATCTGTCTACCTGCCATGTGTAGCTTCAAATTCTGTCAACTTGATTTGCAGGTGGATCGCGTGTCACATGGCCATCAGAACAATTCAATCGACAACGTATAGGAAGCAATCAACAGCCCAACCCATTTTCATCCTCTCCCTCCCGCAGTTGAACCAGGAAAATAATAAAAATGTCAATTGACAGGAATACGCTTGCAATATCAAATTCCAAGGTTGTTCCTGTTTTGTTTTTCGTGCACGAGGGGGAGGGACGGTTGTCCTGTTATAATTTAAAGTTGAAGAGAATCTTCATTAGTGTTGTAATCATAACAGCAGTCTCTAGGAAACAAATGTAGTAATTTTTATTTATTCTCGTCTTCGTTTTTCTCTTACCGACCGGGTAGCCGTGCGGTCTAAGGCGTTAGACCAGACTCGAAGGTCCCAGGTTCGAATCATGGCAGTCTAGTTGAGGATTTTAAATAGGTGTAAAGGGTTGAATCGTTACGGGCCGAAGTCTAAAATTTACTAGACTGACCCATATAATATAAAATTTTCCAAAATTTTACGTTTTTTTCTTACATCACTATCATATTACACTTAATTAAATCCTCAAGTGAGAAAAAAATGCGTCTCAATTTATATTTTCCTCTGTGTGCGCAGCAAAAAATGTGTGTGCCAAATTAACTATTGAGTCGACGCGAATGAAATGACCGCTTTGACGCCTGGTGGGAAACGCGCTTCAGCAACACAACACAGGGATCGACTGAGGTCACGCGTTTAACGTTACGAACTCTGTATACGTCCAGCAAACAGGCTGGGGTACCCAGACAGTCAGGAGGCAGTGTGTTGTTGAACAGAGTCGTATGAAAATGCACCATAGAGAGCACGTAATTGCGAGCGATGTTTCTTGTGATCGCAGCATTCGCCGTTGGTTTGTCCAATTTCGATCCGGTGACACAACATTGCAAAATAAGCCCCGTGGGCACCGACCAACATCATGTTCGGATGAGCTCTCAGGAACACCGCGGAAGCGGACCATCGGGAAAGAGTTCGTCCCATTGCGGACGAGTTATGCATACACCATACCACTGTCAGTTGGCGGCTCCGTGCGATAGGTAAGGTGAAAAAGTTGGACTCATGGCTGCCACATAAGTTAACACCGGCCAACAAGAATCGCCGTCTGGAGGTCTTTGAGTTTAAGGAATAAGCGGGAAGGTTTTCTGCATCGGATTGTCGTTTCGGATGAAAAGTAGATCTGCTAAGACAACCGTAAATGGTCAGGACAATGATCAACGTCCAGGACGGTGTCCCACATCTCCAACCACGGAAGGTGTTGTTGCTCGTATGGTGGTCTCTGGTGGGGGTTATCCATCATGTCTTTCTCAGGCGAGGTGAAACGATCACTGCAGATCGTGACAGTGCTGAACTCCTTGAAATGCACCGCAAACTTGTCCGAAAACATCCATCAACGGTCAACAGACAAAGTGTCCTGATATTGCATGACAATGCCTGCCCACAAGTGGCGCGAAGAACTGCGCATGCTCTCCATGAGTTTCAGTATAAAATTCTTCCTCACCCGCCGTATTCCTCCAATTTCTCTCCCACTGACTACCACCTATCCTGGCATTTCGA
This sequence comes from Lepisma saccharinum, assembly GCA_022664845.1. Lineage (NCBI taxonomy): Eukaryota > Metazoa > Arthropoda > Insecta > Zygentoma > Lepismatidae > Lepisma > Lepisma saccharinum. The sequence goes on along the minus strand of JAGDQP010001346.1, from coordinate 116,176 downwards.
TAACTTCTTGGCAGGGAAGACCTCCCCTGATGATCGAGCGGTGCAACATGCAGTTAAGGATTTCTTCGCATCGCAGATTCCCGACTTCTTTCGCCACGGAATCCAATCGTTAGCTGAGCGACGGCAACAGTGTGTGGCTGCAGACGGCCACTACTTTGATTGACCAGTTAATTAGCTAGTGGAGAATACATTTTGTTGTTTGTGCCGCCTCCAGTTTTTATATTGGTTGTAACTAAATGGGAAATAAACTGTAAATTAAAGTTTGAATAGAAAGATTGTTTCCTGTGTGATAAAGATGATAGATAACCCATAGAATATTTTAGTCTTAAATTTGAATACCATACCACATTCCTTTCAACTGAGAGAAGTATATTAATCTAAAGTATGGTGGTCCATAATAAGAGACACCTAAGGTTTCCTAATAAGAGATAGTATGTTTTGTTTAACTATGACGAAATACAAAACAAAGTTGGGAGTTTGTTTGTTTTTCCTGTCTGTGACCTGCATTTCTCCGAAGATTTTGTTGTTAAATACGATGAATGTGTAATAACCGAAAAAAAGGTTAAAATAATAATAAAAATCCTCGTAAAAAATTGCATCTGAAACCTAACTTGGTTCAGTCCCTTATATTTTCTCGAACTTACCAAGGTATACTTTAACAAAGATATTAAGAAGAGTGTGTTTTCCCAGTGCTTTTCCTCAGCCACACTAGTCAAATGCCGGGATAATACTTACTAACAAGGACCTAGACCCTGATATTCCAACATCCTCTCCCCACCTTATCGCGGCCTGAACCTGAGATGCCTAAAGGCCATTGCAATAAATTAATTCAAGCAAGCCATTAACAAAGGTTACGGATTCCTAAGACGGGTAATTTCTGTTCTGTTCTTTTATTTATTTACATAATGCAGGTTCCACGGATTCGAAGAATATCTTTTAACTGATAGATGAGACCAAGCACATGTTAAAAACTTTGAATTGATTGAAGCCATAGCCATCAAGTTGACTTTAAAGAAAGTGCATGTTCCTGCATAGCGAACGGAAGAAATGAGTTTTTAAGAGAGTAATAAATGGCCATGAAGTACATATTTTTTTAGCAAAACATCTCTTTTTATATTAGGAATTGTTGCCTATTTATTTAAGCTCTCAGTGGCATTGTTGAAAAAGGGCAGAAAGCAATAGAAATAATAATGGATTGAGTGCGAGTTACCAATTTCCAACACAGCTAAATTGCAGGGAACCGTCTAAATCGAGTGCAGCGCCTCTACGCGCAGGTGCTTAGAAACAACATCGAGTGTCCGGACTTTCTCCTTTATAATGGCTATGCTTAGGCGGAGAGAAAGTTAGGGCTGATTTTCATACAAGTTTGCGTTGCTTGCGATTGGAATGAGTAGCCAATTGAAATGTGTTTATTACGTGTTCTACGTGTAACCAGTGTTTCAGTTGGCTACTCACCCAAATCCCAAGCAACGCAAGTTTGTATGAAAATCAGACCTTACTAATGAGAAGTATCCATGACAGATGAAACCCCCCAAAAATAGCTATAATTGTTCGAAAAGGCAGCTGCTTCGCAGATAACTGACAAATTGCTTGAAAATATCTCAGATGTGTTGTGCTGTACATAGCAGAGATGGACAAAAATAATTTAAGCGTTATTTAATTGTAGTTATTTTTGCTAAATTGTTATAACTGTTACCATTTTTTAAAGCTAACAGTTATTTATAACAGTTTGGATATCACAGCCGTAATTGTTTGTTAACTAGACTGCCAAGCCAATGTTCTTGTTTCTACCACTCATAAAAAGGTACCTGATAATTCTGTAGGTCTTTCTTGTTATTGTTATTCCTTTTTCGACAAGACTACGCGGTAGCCAATTCCCTAGATTGAGGAGAGTAGCCGATATTCTCGATTTTTTTTTTGGAGGAGGAGGTTAAGTTGGGTAGATATCTTACTATTCCTTTTATGGTACGAAGAATGTTTCTAAAGTAAATTAATTCAAATAAACTTTAGTTGGAAACTGGAGCGGGCGATTGATCCTATGTCACAGTTAAGAACCACCTTCACCGCAGAGCAACCTACAATTTAGAGTGAGGGAAAAATAGAGGGGGTTGGAAAGTAGAGACGCAGAAAATATAATATGTACAACTACGGACAGAATGATTGTCGCATGGTTTTAAAGAATATTTCTAGAATTCTCAAGATGTCCCTCCCGTGTGTGACATCTATAATCACCCTCGTTTAGTTACATATCATAACCATATTTTCCTCAAAAGTGGGTCATGTGGTTGTGCATATGTCTGTAAAGCCCCTCGTACACGATTCAATAAACATAGAATCAAATTCTTGAACAAGCAGTTGGATGAGTGTGTACACGATCCAACTGGAATAATCAAAGGGTTGTATCCAAGTAGTGTTAAAAGTGCTTGGATGGTGCTCGTACACGATTCAATAAGTTAAGCAAAAGTGTGATAGAGCCAAAAGCACATGAGTCGATTTGCTCTTTCTGCGTTGAAAGCGGGAACATGGAGTGAATGTTAAACATGATATGCGTCGCTTTTAATAAAATAATAACCTGATTAACGGCTGCGATTCCGTAGTTGGTGATGCCTCGAACATCGATTTTTCATTGCTTTATTCAAAACTCTTTTCAATTCTTATAAGTTTTTATTTATTTCCGGTTTCACGCACTTCTATAAACATTTAACGACAACTAACAATCCAAAGTGAAAATACATATTTTATTATTATTTCGTTACATACGCACTCCAGTTGATCAAGATAGCGCCATGTGGAGGCATACTAATCGTGACACTTCGTGTCGGAATAGATTTCTTTGCGTTCATTACTACATGTAGATTGTAGGGATGTGGCGGAATATTAATAGCATTGCGTCGTATTATGAATGACACATTATTTGCTACAAAAATCATGGTCACAATGTCGAATAAGCAAAGGCGGGTTAAAGAAGGTTAGATTTTTTATTATATGCGATGCATGTTTAATGTGCTCGCTAACCAACGTGGAATCAGCCAAGTAGTTCCACGTACCTTTCGCTATTCATGCACGGTTTAATGTGCTCGCTCACCAACGTGGAAGCAACCAAGTAGTTCCAGGTACTTTTCGCTATTTCATACAAAATTAATGTGTTCGCTCACCAACGTGGAAGCAGCCAAGCAGTTCCACGTACCTTTCGCTATTTCATGCACGGTTTAATGCTCGCTCACCAATGTGGAAGCAACCAAGTAGTTCCAAGTACTTTTCGCTATTTCATGCACGGTTTAATGTGCTCGCTCACCAACGTGGAAGCAGCCAAGTAGTTCCAAGTACTTTTCGCTATTTCACTCTAATTTAATACTTCCATGACTCGAAACTGTTATATTTTAAGTTTCAACACTTTAACATACGTTGGAAAAGATTACATTGTTTTGTGCCGTATAGTAAAGTGTACCCAGATACTTCTATGTTTAGCAGCTTTGAACTTCCTACATACAGTAAATAAAAACTCGACTTTTCCACATAAATTATGAGCAACTCAGTGGCACTTTAAATATTAATATCCTACTGCTTCTAAATAGAATACAAACTTTATTAGGAATTATAGTAAACCCTCTGTATCAATTTCTATTGCAATAGTGATTGTACAAAAACTACAGAAGAAACATCAGGTACACTTTACCTCAGCAAGATACGATGGAATTTCTTGTAGCGATACTTTATTTTATTTGATTTTGATTTTCCGATAATATCTTTATTTCGCATCATAAAAACAAGGGCTTAAGAATTCCCTGCTCCATGTTCATATTTTAATTTTTAGCATTCCGGAAGCACAGTTGTCACGTGTTCAATCACCAGCGATGTGATTGGTAGATCACTGCGTTGAATTCAATAAAAATAGGACAGGTTCTAAATAGGACGAATGGGATGAGAAGACTTGAATTCAAGAGATTTCCTGTGTGGAGTCTCTGACTCGTGACGTCATTTTCATCCAATTGTTTGTTCAACGCTCTTGTTCAAGCTTTATTGAATCGTGTACGAGGGACTTAAGCCAAGAAATATATATATACAATGTTTCGATTTATTTATTTTTGAAATAAGAAAAATCAGTCATAGACATGCGACAATCTTTTTGTCCATAGCTGTAGCACCATGTAGGGGATTTCAAAACAAGGAAAAGTACTTTTCAAGAAATTCGGAAACCAGGTTCATGTTTCTAAGCTAGAAGCATGCAAAGCTATCACGGCATCGCCATAAATGACATTTCCAGAAATGCTAGCCGAGCAGGATTTCTATATTGGCCTATTAAATCATATTACTTTCTTAACAATGAAATTCATACGCCTTTCTATGCGACATTCCCTCAATCATAAACTTTGCTGAAATTTTACTTATGGTCTTTAGACATCTAAGGCTCAGACCGGAATAGAGGAGGGGAAAGCAGTTGCGAAGTTGTCGGGCAAGCCTTATGTGAAGGTACCATCCAGCATTTGCTTGGTGTGACTAAGAATAAACATCAATCAGAATGGTCGGTCGCTGGGTTCGAACCCACGACCTCCCGACGTGCTAGGCCAACGCTCTACCACTGAGCTACGGCGGATCAGTAAATAATAGCAGGTTCTCGGTGGGCGAAATCTTCCCATCCCCTAGTTATAACATGAACTATTTGTTCAAATCCTGGCCAGGACACTGGAGACTTTTATCGCAGTGTTCCCATGCATGGCTCTCTGAGGTGCACTCAGCCTCCTATCGAAAAAGACAGTTCTCACAGTACTCGGTATAGAGGGTCTCTAATGTGACCACACAAGATGGCTGCCGCTGAACCGTAATTTGCCTTCATGTGACGTCATGAATGTTCTCTCTATTTTCTTCCTAACTCTATGTACTTCCTCATCTACGTTTATGGAACTAACTATATAGGTTGCCTCGCATATGATGTCATTGGCTTGTCCAAGGATGTTAGAATTAGAGGATAGGTCAAAATTAAAGTAACTCAATCCGGACGTAACAACGCCAATCCGCCGTCTTTATGTGCACAATCATAATTTAGGAATTTTAATTTTATTTTAGGGCCTTTAGGCATTTAAGGCTCAGGCCGACACACAATTTAGAAGAGTGCAATTTACATATAATTTAAATATTGATATGCTAATTTGGTTAAGTATATATAACTAAACAACAGACTAAAAGAGTTGATCATTTTTAAGTCTTTCCCACTTTTTTAAATTATGGCTGTGCATACCAAGATGTCAGCCTGACATTGGTAGATTCGGATTTTTTTTTTTTCAATTTTGGCCTATATTCATTCTAACATCTTTGGATAAGTCAATGATGTCACATGTGGTGCAACCTAAACGTTGCTCCCATATTTGTTCTACTTTCACTCTTCCGATTTTCTTGATTCTGTTATTTTATTTTTTCCAGTTACCATATTAATATTTTCTTTACTTTTATTCTAATTCCATATTCTTCTCAGCTTCTTCTTAGTTCTTCTACTTAATTCTTTGGTCTCTGCAAGAACTAAATTATCTGTAAATCGAAAATATTTTATTTTTCTGATAAAAGCCTTAGACTAGCTTTTCATGCACCCGAGCGTTGCTTGCGATTTGGGTGAGTAACCAATTGAAACACGTGTTTTATTGCATGTCCTACGTGTAACACCGGTTTCAATTTGCTACTCACCCAAATCACAAGCAATGCAAGCATCCAAGGAAAGCAGCCCTTAGACCTAAAAGTCTAGAATTGCACTGAAACAGGAAGTTGCAGAGTTCACGCAATTCAAATAAAATTTAACAAAATACTTCGTGAAAATTAGAAAGATGATAGTACTTACATCTAGTGGATACTCGAGTGCTAGTGCTTGTAGCCGTGGAATATAGGCAAAAGGAAATTCAGATGTATACTTCATCACCGGGACCATCACTTCCCACACGCCATCTACGTAGAATGGCCATCTTGGAAGAACTTTACCAACTTCATCCGGAAGAACTTGACTATCATACATCCCATTTTGGAGCTGAAGGTTGATGTCTGGGAAATGGTTGTCTGCTGAGAAGGAAGAATATGAGAAGATTATAGCCGTGCTCAATTGCTCTTTGTAGATCAATTCCATCATAGACCAAGTCACAATAATTAAATATTATTGAATCCGTGTAAGAACAAAAGGGAGAATTAATCGCAAAGGACAAAAAGGTACATTTTTGTACCTGTCTACTTTGATAGCAAACTATCAATCATTGAAATTTCGAAAAACATTTGGGTAATCTGACATCTTGCAAGATGCTGACAAACAAGTGTAAATAAAATGTTGAACTAGTACTACTGTTGCACCTTAAACACAGTAAACGAACGCATATGAAGCGTTTAGAACAGCAATAGAGTATGTGCCAAACTCATTTTCTAATAAAATGCTTTTAAAGTTGTACGAATCTGTCATTGGTTTATCTCTGAATGGCATATGTGTCATCACTTCAAGATATATGCACTAGTGATACTGATACTTGTGTTGATGATAGACGAAAGTGTATTAAATGCTACTGCAACGGAAAACAGAAAATGAGACCGTTCGTGCCTATGCAATTACTAACTTAAATGCCTAATATAACTAACTGACTATCTATTGGCTAGATCTAAGATTCAAGTCCCGAACACTGTTATTTTTTATTTTATTGGGCACTTATTTTGCAAAATACAGGCGTTGCACGTATTCTTTACTTTTGCCCACAAACAGTTACTTGGCCGAGTAAATGTCATTGAGTTCGAATGTTTCAACCAAAGTATTTAAGCATGAAATAACCAGGATAATATCTTTGAAATATCCTTATGGAGTAAGTGCGAAACCCACTTGACTTCAAACACCCTGCTCAACATTAAAAATCTCATACATAATACTGCCGTTTTATTTGTTCCATACCATTACACAAAACATTGATTTAAGCATCTTTAATACCGATTACATAGCACGGCAAACCCTTTTACTTGAGAAAGATTGGTAACTATCAATATCATAAAATAAACATAAAGAAAACTAAAGAAAAGGAAAAGCAATGAAAATCACAAAATAGCCACACAGCGCTAACCTTGGCCTTTTGTTTAAAACAGTGCACTTAAGTATACTGCAAAAGTATTGCATTTTTACGTTTCAACTTTCACTTAACAAACGCTTTGATATATTGAGCCAGTGCTGCCATTTGAGAACAGGTGAAAGTGCGTAAATTTGCGGCATACCTACTGATTGGCAGAATCACAAGTAGAACTTTGATTTATTATGGAGAATATTGAAAAAGTTGGACAATAGTTTGGAATGAAGATAACCATAGGAAAGACGAAAATTAATAGGAAGAAAGGCTTTCTTAACATAACCATGGAAGGCAAGGCGAAAATAACTAAAGTCGTTTAAGCTTTTGGGAAATTTAGTCTTGGAACAGTAGCACTATGAATGAAATAAGAAGTAACTTGGGTAAGAAAGGATACCAATTTAACTGAGAAAGAGATTTGTCAAATGTTTCATATGGAGTGTAATGTTATATGACAGCGGAATATGGGACAAAAAGAAGGAAAGAAGAGAAGTACTTAGAAATATTTCTGATGTGGTTGTGGAGACAAAGAAAGTAAAATGAACTGATAGAGTGCAAAATGATAAATTATAGACGAGAATAAGAAAGGAAAGAAAACTGATAGGAGTAGTAAGAAGAGGAAACCGTCCTTGTTGTGAATATATTACGTAGGAATGTCGTGCAAAGAAGAATCATTGAGGTAAAGGTGGAATTATAGTGTTGCCACGAGAAGAGACGAGACAGAGAAATGGCTATAGAAAACGAGACGAGACAGAAGCCCTCGTAATGCAAAGTATGCATCTTTTTGAGACGAGACGCTGTCTGGACAATATATTTTCGAGACGATGCAGCCTAAATCTCGTCTGGTCGGCAACACTAGGTGGAAAGAAGCGCGAAAACTGAAGAAAGATTGAAATGTTCGATGACATTAGAAACAGAAGACGCTATAGACAGATGCAGGAAGATGGACACGATCGAGTAAAATGGACAAGTCCAGTTGAAACTTGTCCTAAGAGAAATCTCCTAAAGAAGATACGGATAACATTGAAATTGGCGTCTTTCTTGTTACAAATACATTTTCATACGATAACTTTAATCGATAATAATTATATGTTTACAATCCCTTATGAAAAATAATTGAATAAAAATATTACGTATTCTTTGTTGAATTTCTATCCAAAGCTTAAGAAATACCTAATCTCACTGTTTCACAATGCAACTTACTAAAAAAATTAAATCGTTCTTTAATAAATATCACTAAATGCATTATATAAATGTTAAAAATATGTTTGATAGTTCTTACCATTCGTATCACGTTTCCTTCTTGTCTGTTCTCCCAGATTTGTGTTGTTTGTTCCATCTAATCCGATTGGAATTTCTTCGACGTCCAACAACTTTTCTATGGCGTCTACTGTTTCATTCTGCATCATTCTAGCTGCAGCTAAACTCCTTTCAGTTGTGATGTCATCTCTAAAGAGTACTGTAGTAGGATCGATGTTGCTCGTTGTTGTCTCCGTAGGTGGTAACATCGTAGTTCGAGGCTCTCTGAAAGATGTTGGAAATTTTGTTGTCGTTTCATCGTCTGTGTTAGTGAAGAAAGCAATTGTTTCCAAAGGTGAAGAAGTTGTCGATGCATTGTTCAGTTGGTTGTCTTCGGTAGTTTGAGTATCTGTTGCTGTAGCATAATTTGTTACGGATGCTGCCATTTCTTGATCTGGAGTTGAGCTGATTTCTGTAGTTGTGGGTGGACTGGTAACTGTACTTTGAGTGACTGATGTAGTATCCTCTGTATTGTTGCCACTCATCTGAAATGTAGTAGATTCTAATTGCCCGGTAGTTGAAGTTGTTGATGTAGAAATTGGTTCTTTTTCAGTTGTTGACGTACTACTTTCCGTGGTCGTGGATTGTGTGGTGGCAGAGACAATTGTCGTGTCGACAGGTTTAAGTGTTATCGTTTGAGAAGCAGACTCCATGGCACTCATTGGTGGTGGAAGTGTACCGGACGTTGTATCTGGGTACGTGGTGCTACTTCCTAAAGTAACACCAGGAGAAACATTTGTTGTTTGTGACTGCGGAAATTGGGTTGTTGACTGTTTGACAGGGGAGACCATAGCATCATAATCAGCTTCTTCTTGAGAGTAGTTAGGATTGGTTACTGGACGATTTTCAGATCCTTCCGTTGCATGATCAGACATTGTAGTTGTGATAAGATTTTCTCGAGGTGTTGTAGTTGGTGTCATGTCTTCTGAAGCAACAGTACTCGTATCATGACTTGTTGATGTTATATAAACGTCCGTCTGAGTTGTTCCAGCAGTTGTCTCTGTTGCATTTTTAATATCTGCTGACATTTCTCCATGCGTTCCATTTGCGTCGGTTATAACGTCTGGACCAGCAGTAGTCGTGGTGGTAGAAGTTGTGAATGAAGGAGTTTCATCTGGTTTATCTGGATCACTGGCTTCTGTACTTGAAGATGTATCTTCAGCGATTTGTGATGTTGTGCTAAAAACCGGTGAGGTTGGGTGTTCACTAGTTGTTTCTGATGAATCCTCAGTTGAGGTTGTTTGCCCAGACTCAGTTGTTGTTTTCGTGCTACTTGAAGAAATTGTTTCAGTTGTTGACGTTGTTGTTGAAGGTGATGAAAACAGTTCCGCTTCGTTCTCCACCTCCGCAGGACTTACTACTGTCGTAGGCACTGTAGTGGTACTTCCACTTGCAGGAACTGTTTGAGTTACTAGAGTTGTTGGTGAACCTATTGGAGTACTACCGTGTGACGAATGGTGAGTTGATGAAGTTGTTGTCTCTTGAGATTCTGGATGTGGTGTAGCATGTTCCTCGTTGGAACCTTCTGCAGATAAATCTCCTTCCTTGTGCGTTGTGGTAACCTCAGGAACACTGGTTGTGTATTCAGTTTCATGGGTCGATGAAGGCGCTGTACTTACGTCAGAAAAATCATCAGTTGTTGGAGTTGTTTGCTGTTCAGAAACTCCAATTGTGGAGAGTGTATCTTGGTCGCTACTTGTAGATGAAGGAGCACCTGTAGTTGTCTTATCTGTTTGAAGCGGAGTGGTACTTGATTCAGCAGGTAGAGTCATATCACCTTCTTTATGAGTTGGTTCAGAGCCCAGTGTTGATGACATTTCTTGGGTTGTTGACAAAGATTCTGTCATTGTTTGTGTCTCGCCTGTAAAGCTTCCAGTTGTCATTGTATGTTGATTACTTGTGGCGTCTACGTATGGCGATGATGTTGTGACTGGTGTCGATGGTGATGGTGGACGAACGTGAGTTATATTCTCTGTTGCAGGCTCTGGCTCTGATGCAGCGCCTGTGTCGTATCCGTACAATCTGAGAATTCTTTCATACTCTGGTAACATCGAACTATTTTTGTTGAGAGACAAACCGCTTAAATATCCTTGATGGGTGAAGTAGCTCTGGAAGGAAATAAGAAAATCACAATTAGTGTGGCTCTATTTTATTTATCACCTCCTTCTCGTAGATTTTATGCATGGCACTTGTAGATCTTGTAGACCCTTACAATACAAGATACATAACTTGTGGTACTTATGTACTCTTATTTTCTAAATACGATAAAAATACATGTTTCCATCTCTCTTATGCTTTAGTCTGTTTTTTTTAGGTCTATGTGCAAAGCAAGAATACAATGAACGCGTATCTAATTTATGCTATGAATTTACATCTAATAAGACCCAAGATCAACAGACCTCTAGACGTTATAAACTGACCACTCTTCTGCTATTTATGACGGATTCACATATCAACGGACACCATTCTAACTTGCCCTAAACTCAATCAGTCAATCACAAATCAACTTTCAATTTGTTCACAATTTGTGCTTGTTTTGTGAAATTTACACCAGAGTTGAAATGAGATGGATTCTATTGCACGCATATCGATATTTGAATTTAATTTTTAAGGCCTTTAGGCAACTTTTTGGCTCAGGCCGGATGGATGTTGATGGAATGATTAGTGGAATGAAGAAAGTGGGAGTAAACGGGAGAACCCTGAGAAAACGCACACGGTGTTTGTTCACTACAAAGCCCACATGGCATGAGCAAGGATCGAACCGACGACTCCATGCCCCAGAGGTGGTTTGTCGGTATGGAATGCGCAGTAAGTATTAGGGGTTAATAAATTTGTTTGTTATAACCTCATATTAATAACTTTCTTGAGCTTATGAAACAATTTTAATGAAACTTATGGGAAAGCTATAAGAATTGTTAATATGTTCATTTCTATTTACGTGTATAACAAAATGGTTACCATTGTAACTTACTTGCTCCTGATTTCCTTAAAAGCTATGGCGATTTCTAAAAAGAATTCACTGTACCTCACAGCCACTATAGAATTTATTATAAAATCTCTTAACTGTTAAGATTCTATTTTTGGATTATGTGAAAATATAAAAATATATATTTGTTCTAATCTCATGTGATTTTGTACTTTTAGGTGATTTCAATAAAGCTAAGAGGAAGTTAATTCATTGGTTTTACAGCCGAATTCAAAACGTTTTCTTGAAGTGACAAGCGCTGTACTAACGAGAAATTAAAAATCTTTTATCATTGGTAGTCACTCGTTAGTAAGGGAGACCGGGGTTGGTTGTTACAAGTAGTTTTGCGAACTGGCAACAGATAGCAGCAACTGCTCACGTAACGTGGCAATTTACTTGACTTGGCACCTTTGTTTTCTCCGATTGCGACTTCATGTCTTCATCTATTTCTTACCGCCAAGAAGAGACGGGCATTTCATTCATTCTCAAGATCAAGGACCTTCAGGGATTGCAACTTCACCGTCTACTTGTCAGCGTCACGGACCTTCGGGAATTGCCACCTCACTGTCCACTTCTGAAGATCAAGGACCTTCAGGGATTGAAAACTCACAGTCCACTTCTCAGGGTCCTTCCGTAATTGTTGTTAGGCGTACTCTCTCGACTTCGAAAGAAACATTTCTTGCTCAAGCCAAGATCATCCCAGCGGACATACGACCTGTTCCAAAAGCATCAGCACGGAAGAGAGAAGTGAAAGGTCATAAACGTAGAAAATCAATTATCCTGACAAACACGCCAAATAGAAATGAGTTGAACCTGGAGCAAGAAGATAGAGCAAAGAAGAAGAAGAAGCTTCCTTCGGAGACCCATCCAAGAGAAAAGAAAAAGTTATTTCCTTAGAAGGGGCGCTGCAGTCGTAAAAGCAAAAGCAAAGATGAATTCTCTTCATCCGATGAAGTGGATACATTCTGTATCTTGTGTTGTGACATATGGAAGAACTCCCTGCCAAAGGAGAAGTGGATCCAGTGCACGATGTTCTCACGAGAAGTGTGTTGAATCTCAACGTTCTTGGGTTTGTATAAATTGCACGAATGGTGAATCGAGTTCTTAAAAATAGCAGGAGTAGGCCTGCTGGATGTGAATTACTTCTAAAAACCAATTGACAACCTAATGAAACAGCCTGTTAGAAATACAAATGTTTCCATTGTAAATGTTTATGAGTGTTCAGGTTTTATACTTTGTTCTCAAAGTTTTTGGAATCATTTACACTTTTGTAATTCTTAATTTAAGCTTATTTTTTATAACATTTGCTATTTGTAGGCTAACGTAAATTTAAAAATAAATTAAAACTTCTTTTCAGTAATATTTGTTAACATTGATTTAATAAACAGTTTTGTGTAATGGGTGTAACAACTTGCCCCGCGTCGGGGTAAGTTGTTACACTTTGAATGTCTTGAAACTTTTTTAACTACCTACTTCTTTTAAGATAGGAAACAACTTTTTTTGCTGTTAGATAGAGGAAAGTACAGAGTAAACAATGCATGTAAAAACAATTTTTAAATCCACAAAACTTGCGAAGATATAACTGATCAACTGAGAGTTGTAACAACCAACCCCGGTCTTTCTTACAGCAATAGTCACTTGAAAAAACGTTTCTCAATACGGTTGTTAAATGTTTTATTTAGAATATCGACTCCAGGTCTTTTGAAAGATTGGAATGCCATTCTTAGAAAGCATTCCGGCAACTTCTAGTCTCTCCCCAGTTAAGTCCAGTATGTAACAAAGGAAAACGTTCAACCGATCTCATAATTGTCAGATGTGGTTTCTGAAGATAAGCCGAGTTTTATCTAATTCCTATGACTGTAGTATTTCTAGTAAGCCACGCGTTACACATGAGTCAACTTATCTTAGAAATCAAGTCTTAGCGATTAACCTAGACAAAGTATCCACTAATTAGTACTTGTTCCAAATTATACGCATGTATTCTAGTTTGACAAGGCTTTATTCTTGATCCAACGTTCATGTCATTATCAGAAAGCATTTAACACGATTAACTACCTATCATATGCAGCAATTATGAAAAAATCAGTATAATCTCTGGCGTTTTCCACAATCCTCGTTCACCAGCATAGGCGTTTAATTAGTTCGGAGTTCAATGAAAGTGAACGCACATGTCTCAAGTTTAGCGTATGAGCAATATGTAAACAAGTTAGAGCTGATATTCTACTAACCATCGGAGAGACTCCGTTCCCTTGATAGCATTTTAGCCACGCAAGCATTAATATTTGTAAAATAGGCTGGCAACACTGACGTTTGCTGTGCTTACGTACGAAATAACTCACAGTACTTTTCCATTGTTTTGAATAATGTTTATAATATATCTTTGGTGCAGTTAAGTATAACTGAATGGAAGAAATTTGAATAATTTATTATTTTTTTAAAAAATGGCTTGGCAACACTGAACTACGGAACCAATCAAGACAGTTCTGACGATCCTGAGCTAGTTTTGTCAAGGTCTTTCCAACGACACCTCAACTACCCCTTGTAATTCCTGAGATTTAATTTCTGGACACTGACTAACGAACACCATAAGCGGGAATAGAAGGTCCCTGTTCCTATAACTTTGCTACTAAAAGCATTAATAATTAAGTACTGGATCTATACAAGCTGATTCATCAGGCAGTTAAGGATTCAAATACCAAATGGTACACCTGGTCACCATAATAGTTTAATGTGGACGTTATCGGGGAAGTATCACTCCTCACCTTCCCGCATGCACTGCAATCGAACTATTTTAAAAGACTAGTGTCAAGGCGCCCTGCAACCAGAGCCCTGCATTCGGGCCCGATTATACATCCACATTTTTCAGCTCGATGCGAACCCGATCAAAAATCAAACCGGGCCGAACGGAAAAGTGAGTGATTAGGTTCGTAACCCATTTTTTTGCCGTATTAGATCAGGGCTGCCCTAATTTCTGTCTGGTTCGGGTCGAGCCGGAAAGTGTGGATGTTGAATCAGGTCGAGCCGGAAAGCGTGGATGTAGAATCGGGCTGGGTCGAGATCGGGCACGAATGCAGAAATAACTAATACGTTGTCTCACACGTGACGTCATTGGCGAGCTCGGTAGCCGTGTGGACTAGAGCACTGGGCTACCGTTTATGAGGTTGCGGGTTCGAATCTGCCTGAGACATGGATGTTTGCGGTTTTTAAACTGCATTGCGCTCAAATCATCGCGACAAACCGTTGTCCATAGTTACTAAAATGACCCATATAAAATAAAGTTTTATGAGGGCATGCTGAAAAATAATAAATGCTTCTTCTTTTTTTGCTCTGATATAAACAAATATGTGATCTGGAATACCTTTTCATTGTATTCATGACACCTTTCTCTTTCTCTGTTGCAGGTTTGAAACAATAAACATGACGCATGTAACAACACTATGTCGGTGTGGCTGAAGCAGCGGGCGGTGATCAAATTTTTTACAGCAGAAGGTGTGTCCCCCATTGACATGTATCAGAGAATGAAGAGTGTTTACGGAGATGATTATGTAGACATCAGTAAGGTAAGACACTGGACTGTTCGTGCTCATAGCAGAAAAACCCCATGGGTGCGAACCTTGACTTTTGTAACAAAGAACGAAGTGGAAGGTCACGCACTGCGACTGACAACCACATCACAACCGTGTTGATGAACTGATTCGGGAGAACCGTCGCATCACACTAAAAGAGCTTGCTACGAAGTGTAGCATATCACGGGATCGAGTGCAGATGATAATCCCAGATCTGGGATACCGGAAAGTTTGTGCGCGGTAGTGCCGCGCAAGCTGACTCCTGGCATGAAACAGAACATAATGGACATTTACCAACAGCTGCTTCAGCACCATGAATGTGAAGGCGATGATTTGAAAAATATTCTCACAGGTGATGAAAGTTGGGTACACCATTTCGACCCTGAAAACAAGAGAACCTCTATTGAGTATCGCCACAAAGAATCGCAAGTAACAAAAAAGTTAATGAATCGACAGGCAAAGTCATGTTGAGAGTCTTCTGGGACTTTCATGGTGTAGTGCACATGGAATTCATGCCTAAGAGCCGGCCGGGTGGTCGAGCGGTCTGCGGCGGTAGGCCATCGGCTCGAAGGTCCCGGGTTCGACTCCCGGCAGGGGCATGGATGTGGATTTTAACAGCTAAATGGCGAATTGTGACGGGCCGAAGTCCAAAGTTACTAGACTGGCCCATATAAAAATAAAGCTTACCAAAGTTTATCATGCCTAAGGGGACGACCATCAACTCTGATAAGTACTGTAAGACTCACAAATCTGAAAGCACACATTCGACGAGTTCGTCCACAAATGGAGCCTCTCATTCAACACGACAATGCTCGTTCTCACACTAGTGCAATGAGAACTGCAAAGATTCAGCGCCTTGGTTTCACTGTCCTGTCTCATGTTGTATACAGCCCAGATCTGGCCTCATCCGATTTTCATCTTTATCCGAAACTTAGGGAATACCTAAGAGGCCTTCATTTTGAATCGGACGATGCACTGAAGCAGAAAATGCGGCTTTGATTCCGTCGTCGCGATGAACAATTTTACACTGACGGCATTAAGAAACTGCTCACACGCTGGGAGAAGCTTGTTGACCGTTATGGTAATTAAGTGGAAAAAACAATTATTGAGAGTTGAAGATTAAAGTTGTAGTAATGTTTTATATCGTAGCTCTTGTTTCATATCGATAACTTCAACAGTTTTCCCACAGAATACAAAGAGGAAGAATTACTTTTCAGCATGCCCTCGTACGTGAAGTCATTGACTTAACCAATGATGTTAAAATTAGATAAGCCAAAATTTAAAAAAAAAAACTTAATCCGGACGTAACAGCGCCACTCTACCATCTTGATGTGTGGAACCTGCATTTAGGAGAATGGTAAGTATTTAAAGTGAAAGTGATCAGTTTTTAAATTCGAGGATTCACTCTGTTTTGAGCTGCCTAATTAATAGTACGATATATATTTAACCAAATTAACATATTAATATTTAAATTGTATGTAAATACCAATGTCCTAAATTCTGGCTGGGCATATCAAGATGGCAGACTGATGTGACGTTTGTATTGGTTTCTTGCTTATCCTCTAATTATAGCCTCCTTGGTTGAAGTCAATGACGTCACGTGTGAGACAATCTATTGATTAGTTTTATAAACGTTGATTAAACGGACGAAGATGTAGTTTCTGATACATATATATAGAAAAACCCATTCCCCCAATTTTTTAAGCCACTTGTGTCAGTTCAGCCAGTAGGAATGAAGTAATGCTAGTAAATCATGCATAACGTCTTGCGGAACACTAACATGCAGTATCAGATACCCAGCTCATACTCTATGCTTCTTACGGTTATTAAATTGAATGCAGAAACAATCATTGCATACTAGCATTATTTCGTTCGGCTGAACACACACCAGGGTGCATCGGAGAGCACCATGCTCTTATTTAACTATTATGGTAACCAAAGATGACGACTCGTTCAATGTAGAAAGTATTCGCGACGTCAGAACCACCTGTTATCGTTGTCGTGCGCTAGAGTGGATCGTGTATAAATAAACAAAAAAACACCTAATCTAACTTTTCTAACCTAACCTAACCAGTGAACGTTATATAATTTGAAAATGCGTATAATGTATAAAAATGAAGAAAAGTTATTTTTCTTTTTAAAAAATCACCCCGCCGGGAATCGAACTCGGGCTCCCAAATCATTTGGCTGATGCTCTAAGCAACACACTAAAGTGGCAATCGCTCAGCGGCTGGTTGTCAGTGAATTTTATGGAGTAGTGCTTGACGTCACGCCCATGAATCAAAACTTGATGACAACTCCCTCCGTATACTTTCTACTCAGTGGGTCAATTCCCAACAGCAGTGAACACAGCTGAATTCCCATATTCCATTGCGTTGATGACGTCAGTGGAAGATTTTGCGGGATTAATCCAAAGAGCCATATATGACTAGAGGTTTCGGCGAGCCCCTGACAGCGAAATCAGCGACAGTAGCACTCCTAGTGTCAGGGGAACGCAACACGCGCCGACATTTAAATGCACAAGTTCAGTCGTTCCCTGGAGAGTGGCGTGACACGTTTGGTTCTAAATCGCATGTCGAATCCGATAAACATTTTTAAATTTCCCAGTTATATGATAACCAAACCTTAAATGTTACCATCTATCACGGTCTAGTGAAGTTTTTTAACTGATTCTCACGTTATGTTTCAATGAAATACTCCTGTATATTTTTCCTCCATGAGCATGCATATCCGTGACTGCTAATTTCCCGCGCGAGAGATACTGATTGGCTGGGGTTGTCTCTAGCTAGTTGGCGATTTCCAATACTAGTATACAGAGTGAGATCTCCATATGGATAATCTTTGCTTTAATCGACATTAGCTTCCAGTTGCGTCATACACCATTCAGCCAATGAGGAGGGAATGGCATACCTGTATATACATACCTGCTTTCTACTTTGAATCACTCCTCCAGAGATGCTAATTGATGTTTGATTCTCAAACTGCCCGATGAGTCAGCTTGTAAAGATCCAGATAGCTTGTAAAGAAACTATCAATAATAATCTGAATAGCGATTGTGTTACTACTACAAAATCATTCAAGAAGATGGGCTACTAGGCTATGACAGTTTCATAAACTAATCTTTTTTTTTTATGATGTTAATACTCTGCTTCATTGGTGAGTTTGACGAAGGGACAGTTTCGCACTTTTTGATAAGTGGCCGGGTATTTTGAATCACCTATAGTCCTAGAGTATTTGTTGTGTGGTTAACAGTGAAATGAGCTGTGAATCACTAACTTTTAATAAAAAATAAATAGAATCAAGATGGAATAATTACCCGCAAATGCAGGTGCATATCTCTGAAGCCAATTCGGATGACGTCATGATTCCATGGTAGCCTCATAACATTGTGAATTTGTCTGGCTGATTCGCCTCGTGCACCTTCGTATAAGACAGCAAGCACAGAAGAGACACCATACGGCGAAAAGGCGAAATTGCTCCTACTATACGAGTAATCCTAAAAAAATATAACAAAAAGAAATCTTTATTGTAAAACAAAAAAGTTATGACATCTCTAACTACAAGAAAAAACTGTAAAACATATTTAATTTTAAACAACAATTTTAGTAACATAGGCTACTTAAGAATAAGGAGGCTGGCACAGAAAACTCTCAGGGTAACGCACGTAACTTAACGTAATTATGGATACAGTGTATTTGAACCCGTGCGCCTAAATTTACGTTTCAGATATGAGGCCGGTTTTTCATATAGGCGCTAGCTGATTGCTTTGCTTGCGATTTCTGAGTAGCCAATAGAAATACTTAAATAAGTGTTTAAATTGTTTACTCAGTCAAATCGAAAGCAAATAATGCGATTAGTGCGTACATGAAAAGCAGGTCTGACACGTAAAGATGGCCTATGCCAATGTTCTATTAGTAAGTTAAGTTCTTTACGCTTATCCAGTCATTAAACATCTGCTTCTGATGTTACAGAAAGAAGATCTTTTGTTGTCTGAAAATCTGGGGCATGTCATCGTCTGATGTTCTCAAGTATTTGTCGTGAATTAATTCTGACTTCGCCATTGTTATTTGCAATGTTTTTATAGGTTTGTGTTGGCAACTGTACTTATGTATGGCAATGTTTGTAATAATAGTTTATAATACTCGTAAACATTTTAAAAGATAATCCTAACAATTCATAACTAATAGTTGTAACATAAGTCGTGAATTAATGTACTTACTATTTTCTGGTACCTCATTTCATTTAGTTGATCATCCAAGTTACCGTTCTGAACTTCGACTGAACACGAGCCAAAGTCATAAATACATATTTCATATCCGAAGTAACGTTTGTAATTAAGACAACGGTCCCCCGATTGAAGTCGAAGTGGAATATATGGGAATGTGGAGTTGTGGACAACAGCAATAATTTTGCATAGGTGGGCCCATATGCTTAACCCTGGGGTGTCCATTGTAAACTATTACTATGCAAATAAGCTTTCCGATGCTCACGAAGACTAAAAGTCACCGTAAGGGCGGCTTTCCTTACAGGCGCTCGCCGCGTGATTTGCATGAGATTTCTAAGAGTAGCCAATTGAAACTCGTCTTAGGACTGATTTTCATGAAAGCCTGCGTTGCTTGCGATTTGGGTGAAAGGCCAATTGAAATACGTGTTACATGTAGAACACGTAATAGGGGGTCCTTAAAACACATGTTTCAATTGGCTATTCAGCCAAATCGCAAGCAAAGGACGCAACGAGCGCCTGCAAGGAAAGCCGCCCTTACGGTGACTTTTAGTCTTCGTGAGCATCGGAATGCTTATTTGCATAGTAATAGTTTACAATGGACACCCCAGGGTTTCTCTTCGCACTGGAACTCAAGAGTCGGAACTTTCAATACAACAAAATAAATTTCTCGGGTGTTTTTCCAGGATTACTGTTATATTAACATTCGTCTGAAACATTACTGGATATGTAAAGCCACTTTGATAAAAATTTAAACAGTGTGGTTAAGGTTTGTTTCTTTATGCAAACATTGAAATTCTCGACATCCCACAAGAAAGGAAAAAGTGATTGAAGAGGAAGAAAAGCAAACTTTGGAAATATTTCCCACATGAATAAATTAAACATGAAAGTGAATACAAAGTGTCATTTCCCAGGGTTCACTTTTTCCCAATGAAAAAATAGAACTGTGAAGAATATGAGGTCGTGCATATCTTTTTAAGAGAGAGACTTCTACCATTACATTCAATGTGTTGTCGCCATGAGGATCGAACTACGGACCCTTGACAAGAAGGTGTGAAACGTAACCAGCCATCTCGGAGACACGAACATATTATCTGAAGTTTCATTGTTTTTAGTGACGAACAAAAAGAAATGCCGTTTTTTAACTTATCAACAACATACATAAAAAATAATTTTAAAAAACACTTTTTAAAGATGTACTTTGTTTAAACATAAAAAGTGAAAAATAATTTTATTTATGCATGACTAAAAAGAAAAGCAAGGGTCGCGCTATTATATACAGTTTATAAGTTCTTGAATTGGCGCGACTCATGCTTTTCTTTTTAGTCATGCATAAACAAAATTATTTTTCACTTTTTAGTACGAATTGTTGTAGAAAAGTATATCTTTAAAAAGTGTTTTTAATTATTTCCATGTTCGGATACTTTTTTTCAAGCTAATTGTTTTGTGACCCAAACGCTAAAGTGCTCTGCACAACCAGTAAAAACCTCAAATCGTTGCAGGTTAGTATTTATTTAGGATAAAGAATATTTAACTATGCTTTTAAAATATATAAAGAATATATGAAAGTAACAATAGAATATTGTATTGTCACCCGACATACGTCACTGTGCAAATTTTCATCATTGTATGACGTCGGGAAATGAGATAAAGTAACGTTGCAAGATTTGAGGACACAACAAACCATTTGTGAACTAAAGCAAAAATGTAAAAAAAGTGACAATGTTGTAGAGTACTCTTTAGAAAGTGGACTGTGTTTTCGCTTTCCAGGGTATGTCTCATAAAATATATATTTTTCGAAAACTTTTCTGTGACCTTCTAAGCTTACGTGAGCTACTAATAAAATATAATAGAATGTTTTTTTACTATTGCGGGCGTGTTTTGGCCTCAATGAACGCTCTTAATACCTACCCATGTCAAACTAATACAAAAACTATATAATGATACACATAACCAAAATATTACCTAGTAATATTCAGTTGTGTACTTTAGTTAAAACTATAAAAGAACAAAAAATAGGGTTTAGAATGCAACTAGCTATCATGAATTAATACTTGAAAAACGTAGATGTAAAAGCATAATAGAATAATGGGTACAAGAAATTAACATAAAGCTGCGAATGAATATAAATCGTAAAATGGATGGGCAAGTAATTAAAAACAGAATATGATTCACACAAGAACAGTAATTGACGTGACGAAGTGATACTCTTAAATAAGAAAGGCATTTACAGAGAAGAAAAGAGCGAAGTTGAAAGTTAGTAACTACTTATTTAATCACGTAGTTTCCTACATACGTGTAAAGTGTGTCAACATATATTATAGGAAGCTCAGCATGAATGCGATAGATCAGGGGTTTACAAACTGTGGCACATGTACCACCTGTGGTACGCAGAAAGTTGTTAGGTTGTACGCCATAAAGTTTATAAAAATATTAAATTTGAGATATTTAATATCGTCTGATTTCAAAAGTAATCCGCAACCAGTAATATTCACTTTCTATAAAAGCAACTTCTGTAATAAATATAAAATATTACTTTTGATTGAGAGCAGATCTTAGCTAAACCCCATTCAGGATGGTCGGCACCGATAATCTGGCCTGAGATCACCTGATCACTACTAGGCAGTATAATTATTCAATTTTAAATAGTAGTTTTGAAAACTTCGTACTATCACTTGGTGGTACGGCGAAAGAATATGAATTTCTGTTTAGTGGCACGTCAGTCGAAAAGTTTGAAAGCCTCTGCCCTAGATCATTCTTTGAACAGAAGATGCGATTGTAAATTAATTTTGAACGTTTGAAAAATTTGATTTCCTGTCAGTGACCTTCATAGATTATTCTCTTCTTTTATGGTTGCTTTGAGGAAAGATTTACAATACAATGTAGTTGTCGGGACGTGAGTTGTGTGATTTACGTCCTGAGGTAGATTGATAATAAGTCCTTCTTTGATTTAATGAATGGCAGTGATTCCGCCTGTGGAGGTGTCACCCTTAAATCCTCGAGAACACCCCCGAACTTTAAAAAAAAATTTACGGTAAAAAATTCGATAGAAACCGTGCAAAACTACACTTATATCCTCCCAATTTTGATTTTACACCCTCCCTAAACTACAAATCCTGGCGGAATCCCTGATATATGGTCGAAATTTGTTCTTTATATATTGGTGTTTTTGTACGAGAATTTTTTGAAAGAATGCCAATGCAAGGCATTTTCTTCAATTTTCGATGTTTAACCATGTAAAGTCTTTTGAGATATGGTTATATGTGTTCACCTCTCTTCACATTGAAAATAAATCTTATGAAGCTACTGTTTTCAGCTTTCTGTAGCCTAGAATTTTAAAAATATTAGCTATCGAAATTATTGTAGATCAAGCACACATAGTTCATATTGGGGATAATAAGCCTTTTAACCAAATAAGTCTTTGTTTCTGCACTCAAAAAATATTGGTGTTTATTGCCACCCCAAAAGGTGCAATAGAACCCCTCTACCTCTACACCAATTCCAGTGCTGGGTAATACCAATTCTAGAGTTGGTTAACACCATCCAGAGTGTCCAACACCGTTTCTGGTTTTGACAAACACCTCTACACCATTGAAGGTGTTCCATAACACTTCTAGTGGTGCACTTTAACACTCCTAACGGTGTTTCTGAATACCGTTAGAGCTGTTTGTGAACACAGAAACGGTGTTGGACACCCCGGATGGTGTTAACCAACACTAGAATTAGTGTTACCCAGCACTGGAATTGGTGTAGAGGTAGAGGTGTACTATTTCTCCTTTTGGGGTGCCAATAAACACCAATATTTTTTTATTTTTTTTTATTGTAGGTTTACAATGTATTTGAGAGGATGAAGGAATTTCAATTTGAAAATTGAAGTATTTACTGTATTCGTAACTTGTTAATTCAAGTTTCAGTTTGCTTCAAACACTACAGTTAGATTTTTAGTAGCACTGGCTTTCTGCTTTGGTACATTATTTATTGTAGGAAAGTCTAATACTTTCAGAATTTTTCTCCTTCACTGGGGGTGCTGGTTACCAGCATGAATGTTTCGGCTGTATTTAAAATTAACTTATAATTTACTGACTAGAAATTAAAAATTAAAATTTTATTTAAGAACCTTAGGCAACTTTGGCTCCGGATGGATGGATAATAATGAGAAAATTGATAGAATGAAGAAAGTGAAAGGAAACGGAAGAACCCCGTAGTTATGGATTTCAAGCCTCCCTGCAGCACTCGTACTTCTGATTTGCACTATTTAATCGTATACTTTGGGTATCGTCAGTGGAATAATAGTAATAGTTAATAATAATAACAATAATTAGGTATTTGTTGCGACCTTAAGGCGGATTTCTATATGTTGTTTATTACCCGTAATTTCACATATTTTTTTCCATTCAACCGATGAGTAGTGTATTTCCTGTGATGAAATTCTCTGGAAACAATTTCCTGTAGAAAATTGTTTAATTATAATACGCTTTATATCAAAACAAATACTATTTCCTAACGAAATATAATTCTTAAAAAAAAAATGTATGTTAGATGAACTAGTTTGATAGTTTGGATGATTTTTCTTATAAGTGTTCCTCATAGAAGGTAGAGGTAGTCATACGCACGATGTGTTAAGGTCATCCGTGAATGTTGCTTAGAGATAATTGACTCAGTTTAAAGAACTGTCGTGAAGAATCGACAGGTTTCGACAGCTAATTTGACTTCATCATCATTAAAATTTGTCTGATTGAAGTATGAAGTCAGGGATTCCGCCAGGATTTTCAGGTGTGTGTGTGGGGGGAAGGGGGGGGGGGGTTAAAGTCAAAATTGGGAAGGTGTAAGTGGAGTTTTAAAAGGTTTCTATGTATATTTTAGTGCAAAAATTTTAAAGTTGGGATATGTTGACGAGAGTATTGCGGGTGACATCCTGCACACGGAGGGGGGGCTGGTGGAATCACTGTATGGAGTTGAAGATATTATGTGTCGTGCTTCACGATAGGCCCACTCCGTTTCCGCAACTTTGCTTAAAAGAGGATCGCGATAATCCTCCCTGCCAGGGATGTAATAATAAATTTTTAGGTGGGTATTAACGAAACTTTCGCTTTCCATCCCATTTACTTGCGTATTTCATACATTTTAGGTGGGTATGCGGTAATACCTAAAAAAACTGAGGTGAGTATACGGCGTATACTCTCCATTACATCCCTGTTCCCTACACATACCTTATTAGTCCGGAGGGAGGATATGTCTAAAATTGTGCATTTTACATGTCAAAGCATAAAATTTGGCAAGCTTGTTGTTCATGACTAAATATTTATTTTAAGCATTGTAGACATGAGATGAGTATTTTTACGATCCCCATATTGGAAAAGCCGGCCACTGTAAAATTTCTTCCTTTAACTTGAGAACTAATCAACCGATTTCAAAGATTCTTCTTGAAAATTACTCACTTTAAAAGCATATACAACTCAGGAAAGTTGTTGTTTATGAATAAATAGCTACTTTAATCATTGTAGACATAGTTGAAATAGTTTTCTGTCCACCATATTTGGAAATGAGGCCAAAACCAGTTTTTTTTTGCCTATAACTTGAGAATTAATTAACCGATTTCAATTTTTTTTTTCTTCAAATTATTTAGTTCCAAAGTGTTAAATTCCGCACATGTTCCTTGGACTCGAAAATGTCTACTTGCTACAGATATGCAACGCCGATCCTTAACAGTGTAGATCACCCCCGCGCCATCTTGGTACGCACTTTCCATTGATTTATATGGGAATTGTTTTACTCGTCTTATATCTTTCAGGAGCATACTTTTAACTTCTGTTTTCGCCCAGTTTATCGTCATGGTCTCTTTTACTCATGCTATTTTATAGAAATGCAATATTTTACACATGAACAGTATAATTTCCCGTTAACATATTGTGATTTATATAGCAAACTATTAATAATACATTATACTTATATATTTGGAGAAACTTCACAAACCAAAACTATACAAGAGTCAAAATAATCACCAAGACACATTTTGTGAAAGCAGAGCTTAAATATTCTACTTCCGAGAGGCGTAAAATGAGTTAAACAATTCGGTAAATCAATGGAAAGGCCATACCAAGATGGCGGGGGTGATCTACACCGTTAAGAGTACGTAATGCTGTCAGTATACTTTGTTCTGATATTTTAGTTACTCCTTTTTGAATTCTGAGACCTGTGCATGATTATACAATATTCAGCAAAGTCGGCAGGGTAGAAGGAATAGAATTTTCTTGGCATGATTCTTGATATTATCCATCCAAGGGTGATTTTCTGTATTTGAGAAGATCTTTGAGTAAGATTCCTGCAGCATGAGCCGTGATAACTTGTTCTGATAACGAAATAATGAAGTTCCGTAATAATAAAATAAAACGAAACAAAAAAATCTATCTGACTCGAAGAAAAGAAATTAACAGCTTGAGCTGCTATATAAAAAAAAAACAACAATAGGGAATTTTGTAATGAGAAAAAAAATAATACTAACTTTGCAACACTGAATTTTATTAAAACAGCGACAATACCACCGCGCCATTTTGCTGAGGGAAGGAATGCAACCTACTGAACTCAATGTCACATTTAGACACCTAACCTGAAATGTAAATTCTTGAACTATTGTCACAAATTGTCCCTGGAATGTATACACATGTGTATCAGTGACATAAATGTTGTCAATTAAAATACAATAGTTAGTCGCACAACTCTACCTGCGGCGTCAAAATAGGTCTCGTACTTTTCGGCGCTGGAGAATGACACGTACAATGATAAAAGAAAGCGAGGAACTTCTGTTAAAATAAATGAGCAGGTAAATTCTACAACAAATATAAAATATTTCTGTAAAATGTATATTTTTGACTTTCTGGTTAAACTAATGTTTTGTTTTTTTTTTTTTTAGCCAGAATATTGCTTTTACTCTTCCTGTGGGGGACTAAATGATGATTGATGAACAATTTAAAATACTGTATCATAATAGGACAATTGACTCAAAAGTTTAGCCAAAATACTGACTTTATAGAGTTCTTTTTCCACTATGGTTCCTCAGAGTACATACATTCAGTGCCTACTACCCTCAAAATCACCAGTCCTTGTAATTTACATTTAGGGAATAAAATTATAAACAATTTAACGAAATGAAAATTACAGTGATGTTATTTAGTCAAAAGTTATAGCGAAAATATTATTTTGTTAGCCATTTTTCGATATGGTGGCTCAGGGTGAACGCTGCGAATGTTTACAAGGCTTAAAATAACTAGTTTGTTATAACTTACATTAATGCAAATTTTCACGCTTTCACATATAAAATGCACAATTTCGTAAAAATTGTTACTTAATCCTCCGAACCATTTCTGTAAAACTCTTGTCCAGTTACGCAATACCGAGTCGCAGTAGTTCAGTGGTAGAGTGTTGGCGTAGGATTTGGGAGGTCGTGGGTTCGATTTCAGTGGCCGACCATCCTGACTGAG
This sequence comes from Lepisma saccharinum, assembly GCA_022664845.1. Taxonomy (NCBI): domain Eukaryota; kingdom Metazoa; phylum Arthropoda; class Insecta; order Zygentoma; family Lepismatidae; genus Lepisma; species Lepisma saccharinum. The sequence goes on along the minus strand of JAGDQP010001346.1, from coordinate 89,576 downwards.
GTTTTTCCAGGGTTTTCCCTCAGTCATACCAGGCAAATGCCGGGATGGCACCTTCAACATAGGCCCTGGACAATACCTTCCCGGAACCTTTCCCCTCTATCATCTCGACCTGAACCTTAGATGCCTAAAGGCCATAAATAAAATTCAAGATTCCGGTCGCGCAGCCATTTCTACTGAACCGATTTGCATGAATAAAAAAAAATGTTCGTATTTATGCCTAAATATGTCGTCAAGCATTCCGTAGAAGTATTCCGTGTCTCTCAATTCTCAGTGTTGCTAACCAATTTTTTAAAAATTCATTTTTACAAATTGCTTCCACACTGTTTTGCGTATCTGCTCCAAATTATGTCTTTATTTATACGACCTAATATGTGTCCAAATTAGGCATACGCATTATTGGACACAATAGAACAATACTGTGAATATACAGGTCCCCCAGCACACCAGTTGTCAGTATTGCCAACCTACTTTAAAAATTCAACTTATACCCTTATTTATACGAACCTACACGGAATTCTGCATACATGCGCATTAGGTACTGGACACGTACTGCTGCAGCCGCAGTTGCCAGCGTTGTCAACCATTTAAAGAAATTAATTTATAAAATTGTTTCCATAGCGTTTGACGTAGCAGCACCACGCATTTAGGAACTGCGACAAATCAGAGAGGTACTTCGGGTACCACAGGTAACAGAGTTGTCAATGCTCCACACCAATTTTAAAAATTCAATATTTGAGGTTGCTCCGCATATTGTTTGACGTATCGTTACCAAACTTTCCATTCACATACAGGTACAAATCATTAAGGTACTTCTTATCCCACTGAGGACCGTAGTTTTCATTGTTGCCAGCCAATTTCTAAACTTCAATATTTCAAATTACTTCCATACCGTTGACCATATCCGCACCTAATTTGGCAGAAGTATTATACGATACAATACAAAAATATTTTGGGTGTCTCTGTCCCCAAGTACCCCAATTGTCAGCGTTTCCAACCTACTTTAAAATCCAATGTTTCAAATGGTTCTTATACAGCTGATGTTTCAGCACTGAAGTTGGCATGAACATATTCGACACAATTGAAAAAAAAACTGCAAGTCCTCATCCTTCAATGGCCCAGTTGTCAGTGTCGCCAACCTTTTCTAAATAGCGCGTTATTATTATTATTTGAATTTAACTTTTATGGCCTTTAAGCAGCTTTGGGTCGGTCAGGATGGGTTTTTGGGATGATTGGTGGAATGAAGAAAGTAGGAAGAAATGGAAGAACCCCGAGAAAACCCACATGAACTGTGTTTCTCCATCACAAAGCCCATGTGACATGAGCAGGGATCGAACCAAGCACCAGAGGTGAGTGCTTTACTACTGAGCCTCCGCGTCCATTTGCTAAACCAACGTATCACTCCCGTAGCGTTACATATGGCGACCGCACGGGACCTAAAGATATGGTCGGCATGGAAGATAAAGGGACTGTCACTAAAAATAGGCGAGAGAATTTTAGGTGTTGAATACTTCGATAAAGTTCCAAGTCTTATCAAATAAACCGCACAGGTGAATAGTTCACAAAATTATCATTGCTGGTCAGGAAACATTCATCCTTGGTATTACATAATGATCACACCGTTTTGTTTAGGCAGAAAATCGTGTGTTTCCATGGCAACAAACAGATCCTGACGTCAAACTTAAACAGTTCATTGGCTTTAGCGAGGAACACAATTTTGAAATGTTGCTATCCATTGCAGGCAGCAGACCCGCAACTATGGTTTCTGTCACTCAGGGCAGGCACGCAATTCGCCCCCCCCCCCCCCCCAGGTTTGGTTAGAAAAGTGTTACTCACTTATACATTGCACTCTAGAATTAAAATGAAACTAATGTTATATCGATTTTTAAATATTGTAATGTAAATTATTTTAACCACAAAAAATATATTACATTCGTTATGTGCTTACAAGTTTTAAAAATAACTTTGTGCAGATTTCATTTTTCATTTAGCTTTCGTTTGAAAATGAACAAATTTGTTTGTTTGTTCGTAAGAGAGCATAATAGGCCTATGGCTACAAATACAAGAGACTTATACAAACTCATTTATTATGTCACATATTAGTGTAAATTTAAAAAAAGAAAAATGGGAAAACTAATATTAAATACAATAAGCATAAAGGCAACACTTAAATACTTATGGCGAATACTGAGTATTAGATACGTAAAAAAATTGTATTATTTATAATAACATAATCTACCGGTATCAAACAAGATAAATGCATACTTCCTTACATACATTCATTCATGCACACTGTCACATTTGCATTCATACATTTATCTATTTAGAGATATATACGCGAGTGTAAAAGAAATATTATAAATTAATATATTACACTTAAAAAAGTAATCCTAAAATTTCAGTACTTGCGTGATATTTTTACTAAAACAACATATTAATATCATTCATAAACATGTGAATTCTGTTCCAAATATACTTTTTTCAAATAGATTGCAGATATTCTTTTCGCTTTAACGAAAAATCTATGTACGAATTAATTTGAACTACATAATTAAAACTGATTTTAGCCTGCGAGCATTTTTGGTTGCAAATATTTTGATTGTGTTATCATAAGAAATAGTTGAAGCTATTTTATGTTCAATAGCAATAATACTCAAGTTTGAAAGTCTTTCTTGCGCCATGGTGCTTCTTAAGTAATTTTTAATAAGTTTTAGTTGACTAAAACTTCTATCCTCTGAAGCAAATGTTACAGGGAGAGTTACAAATATCTTTACGGCTGTTGTCATATTTGGATATCCAGTCTGTGCTTGTAGATGAGATTCAAGAGTCTCGCTGGAGGTGGTTTTCATGTGGGCATCCAGTACTAAGTGGTGCTTAAAACTTTCAAATTCCTCAAGAAATTCGTCTTCATTTATGTCGTTCTTGTAAGTTTCTGCTAACTTTTTCGCTGCAGTATGTAAGTTGTTGACATTCATTTTGAGGATGTTACTGTCATTTAGAAAGCTAATTTTTTCACTGATTTCTTCCAAATGTTGAAACTGGGTTTTTAATTCACCCAATATGTTGTCAACGATCTCAAATAAAGTAATTACAAGCACATCTTTCCCTGATAAGCCGACACTTTCATCATCGCAGCTCTCGCCAAACATTTTTTTCTATTTCCTTTCCTTTTCTCTTCCAAATCAGCAGATCCCCAATCTTCTCAGCAATTAGTTTAACTTCTGCAGTTGCTTTCGATGAAGCACTATCCCTAGCCGCTTCCAAGAAGTTTAAAAGGCCATGAATACGTTTGAGTGACTCGTCAACTGTTATGTCATCTCTTTATAGAAGTTTATTTACACGATCGATTTGTTTAAGAATTCGATACCAGAAGCAAGTAAGTACAACGAATTCAAATTTACTGTTTCCTTGTAAACTCTTAGCCTCGGTCTTTGTTTCTGAAGTGGGGAGACGGCTGAGTGACACTTCATCCAGGGCCTCGTAAATTTTGTCAAAGTGTTGATATAAAACTTCAACAGCTTCCTCTTTCGATGACCATCTGGTGTTACTTTGAGATTTTAAGGAAAGTGGTACATGTTTTATTTTTTTTTTCAATATTTCCCACTTAGATGTAGAGGCTGAGAAAAATACAGCCAATTTAGAATACCAAAGAGTGTTTGAGCTTCAGGTGATACCTCCTTGACTCTAATCTGTTTCATAACCTGTTAATGAGTTGCCAAAGTTGGAGCTTGTCGGTTGCGGTACAGAACAAAGATCTGGCAGGAAAGGGGATTCTCTTTGTAGAATATATTTCTACCAAGTGCATAATGTCTGCGGTCGGACAAAGGAATAAGATAATATATTTTTAATGTATGACACATTAGATTCTATATTAAATTCATAATTTATTATTCACTTGAAATTGTGGAATTTTATATAACTCTCTCTCTCATGTACAGTATATGTCAGTAACTTTCTTACAGCTTTATAGTATATATAAAGTACTTCTAGAAGTGCTAGAGACTTGCGGTTTTTTATTTCTCTTCCTCATGGTTCACTTTCAATTTTGGAGCCATTTTTGCGCCCCTCCAACCACGCGCCCGGGGTACGTGCCCCGCCTGCCCCCCCCCCCCCCTTAGTTGCGGCCCTGGCAGGCAGTATAGTTATTGAACAAATTAAATGCGGAAGGTCTTCGTTGCTGGTCTACGTTTAGTTACTGATTACATTTACGTTGAAGAAGAGGCCGCCGTTACAGGAAACACAATGATTTGCTAGGAACCATTGAAAAGCAAGGACAAAATAATGTAGAAAATATCTCCGCTGGCTGCATGAATGAAAAGGTAAAGGCGATGAGGAAGGGAGAAAGGGATAGGGAAAACCATAATGATTGGTGAGAACAAACATCAGATTCCATTGTATTGTTATTTGTCTGTCATTTTATTTTAAATTGTTTTTTTTTAAAAAAAGAGAAAAAAAGGCATTGCATTCAACGAAAGCGTTAATTACAGCTTAATTGTGCATTTTGATCAGGTTCCTCTTGAAGGACATCTGAAGAGAAACAAGGTTACTGGATGAGTTAGACCTTGTTTGTAAATTCGGTTGGCGTATACTCGTAATTCGAATGCCACACGATAGGGTTTCTTCCCCTTCGTTGCTTTCTAACGTAACAAAACATATTAAAAAATCATTTTCTTTTTCTTCATGAAATATCTCAAGCTATCTCGACGATGGAAAGGGCATAAGCGCCAGTTTTGTGGATTAGTCATTCCCACACTACTCTGTAGTACGTAGTGTACTCTACCAAACAGTGTAAAGTAGTGATTTTCAACTGTCGGTCCGCGGACCGATACCAGTCCTCGGCAAATTAATTAATTTGATTATTTAACACTAATTTTGTGTATTTCAACAGTTTAAAATTCCTTTTCAAAGCAAACAGAATATGAACATGTGGTTGCAGATTTTGAACGTCATAACTTACTGGCATCTTCCCGGTCTTTGAATTTTATTCTCTGTATAGTGAGTATTGAAAAACACTGGTGTAAAGGACAAACGTGTATTTGCTTTTTGTAATAAGTGCATGCAAGAAAACTCTTAGCACACGCGTTAATTAAACTAGAATTTTTAAACGTTGTTTTATTGTGTGTTTCCTAAAAAAATGATGATCTGGTACTTATGTCCTTTTCACTTTCGATCGTCGATGTGTGCCTCCAGTTATATAATTATATCGACTGATTGAATTTAACTGTTGAAATTAATTACTTGCCAAACCAAAGCTTTGTAGCAATCTTTCTGTGGACTATACTGTACTGTAATGCAGTGGCGGCTCGTCAGATGATGTTAGTGAAGTTGAGTTTCACTTATTATTTTTATATTAATTAACTAAATAGGAAATTAATAAATATTAATTAAGCCACAAAGTCAGTCAACATCGTCTGAGATCGGATAGCCCATTATCAGTATCGACCACTCGGTCTAGAAAGCCCCTATACGCCTGTTTGTGGTCAGGTAGCGTGCAGTGCTGATCACACAGCCGCCACTCAGGTGGACGCAGTTCCACCAACCGCGGACATATGGCGTTGGCGCAGGCTCAGGGCCTATCGGCCTGTCACGCCAGTGGTTAAAGATATCTGTAGTTTAGGCTGACTGTAAGAAGTTCTATAATTAATTTCAGAATATTACGAACATTTAACGAAGATAGTATTGGCTCATACGGACAGTGAAGTTCTCTTCAAAGAAATAGAAAAAAAAATTGATATCCTTGAAGGTGAAGTTTCATTGATCCATAATAATGTTCATTATTCCGCGCAACTGTAATGCTTAGCTTCCCATTCAAAAGCTCCTAAATTTGCACGCAGCGGCCAACCATTCTGATAGAGGTTTTCTAAATTTCTCTTGTTCGCACCAGACCAATACTGAAACGACATCTTGAATAATGCCAAGCCGATTCCTTCCCACATCTTTATTTTTATTAATAATGTTGTTGTTAAATATTCAATGTAATTAGAACAACATTATTAACCGTATTACCGTATGTAATACCGCTGTATTTGGAGCTAATGTTTTGTATGCTCCCTATTTATACACTGTATAATATTTTATGTGTATTTATATATTAAATATGTAATTAATTTATTATAATCATTATTCGATTACTAATTATTTATTCCTATAAAGATGAATAACTAAATTTGGATATCCGAAAAATAAATTGTTCAATTTAATTGCTCGGATATTGACCCATCATCCTCCATGGTTCAGTGACTACAGCCTTGGACTGGTTCAAGTGAGCCAAGCAGTTTCGAATCGTGCCTGCCACTCTGACTAAGTCCTATAAGATTTCCTCGCCTTCATAAGGAGAATGCTGCTATAAAACCTAAATAAAGGCCATCCCTTAGACGTGTGGCGGGCTTAAGCCTTATATTTCTGTAAAGAGCTGCAAAATTTGAATGAGGGAGGAAAATAGCCTAAATAGTTGTTTCTTTTTCTAATAAGAATTGTCCTTGGACAAGGACTGTTTTAGAAATATAAGCCTCAATAAATCATTAATATTACAGCACTGCACTTTGTGCTTGTAGTGGAAAAAATTGACAATAAATATTGACTTCTTATAGCCACTGTGGACCGAATAATGAAAACTAGCAATGCACACACATGTGATTTCTTGAGGGTTTAACTTCATGTAGTGTTAGGTCAGAAAGTAGATCTACAATTTTAGCAAATGGTGTTCATATCACGTTATTAGATCTGGGAACTCTTTTCAGGCGCCTTCAAACGCACATAAATTAAAGGAACGCGTGTATAAAACCACACATAGAAACAGGAATTTACCGAAAACTATAGAGCAACTTTCAATTATGGAATTTATTGTTGTGAGTATAAATCAGAGCAGATAATCCGGAAAAAGGAAGTCACTATTTGTCTTGATTTGAAACTTATATTATCCGAGTCATAAGCATGTCTGTCTCCATGTACAGATGAACATACCAAAGGCATAGCAATGCTGCAGAACAGCACGTATCTTGGAAAATGGCCCAACTCTCTGAACGCAAAAGAAGTAGACGTTTTATTTATGACCAGTTTCACTGATTCGCTAGGGAAAGTTGAGCGCACTCGTTTTTATCGCTGTCGCTAGCATACTTCCGCTGGACTCAGCTTTTTTTTTCTTTTCGATTGTCAGTTGTTGCTTTTGTCTGTTCTTTTTTAACATTTAGATTAGGGCTTGTGTTTATGATGCAACCAGGAACAAAACAAACGGTTTTTAAAAACCAACCAAACCTACTGACAATGACCTCATTATTTTACATTAGCTGAATTACATGAACCGATGGCTGTGACTTTTTTCTTCTTCTTCTTCTTCCGTTAGCAGCTAGCGTCCATCCAGCGAGGACATTTCAGTTGTACTACCACCAACCATTATGACTGAATGTCCGGGTGACACATCATTGGACACATGCTCCCAAATAAACGCTTATTGACTTTTTTCAACCCAATTACTCTTTTTTTGATATGGCGCTTAATGTGATACTGCTCGGTTTCAACAATCCACAAGATATCTTTTCACCAGGAAACGGAAAACTAATCGTTTTTCACATTCAGTTCCAATATAATATTTTCATTTTTTTTAAAGGGTTTGTGGTGGCTCAGTGGTAGAGCGCTCACCTCTGGTGCTTGAGGTCTTCGGTTCGATCATGCCTCGGGTTCTTCCGTTTCTTCTCATTTTCTTCATTTTATTAATTCTCCAATCATCATTCATTCGACCTGAACGAAAGTTACCGAAAGGCCTTAAATAAAATTAAATTGAATTTGATTTTCCGAATCAAACAAAAACTTTTTAAAAATTTTAACACAAACTCATGTACCCTCTGGATGAGTGGTGACCCTTGCTGTGGGTCCAATGTTCAATAAAACCGGTGGGGACACAAGTGGTTCGGAGCCCACGTTAAACTATATATCCCGTCCTTAGGCGTCATTTTCAATGGATGGAAGGCAATGACAAACCACCATCGGTTCACCATGCCCAGAAACCTTCGGGACAAAACCAGTCTGCTGCCAGAACACAGATTATTATTATATTTATGGACAAGGTAAGAAGATATGGTCTCAGGTCGTCACAGACGTAATAGATGACGTCCGTTGGCAATCACTGTGCCGGGAACAGGAAAGAGGAAGGTAGCTGTCAGGGCCGTTCTCTAGAAACCATACCGGCTTTCGCCTGGAATAACTGAGGAATTCACTGCGAACCTTAGTCCGTAGGGCCGGTAGCAGAACTGGAGTCTGTTTGCCTTCCCTGTCCCGTTTTTGAATCCGCGTCCGTAACCGCTGGACCACGGAGTCTTGATAACTTGTTTTTATGTTCATGCTTGCCTTCATACAGAATGTGACAGAATTCTAGCACCAAAATTCGAGAGGTTGTTTTACATGTAAAAACCAGCAAGAAAAAGTATTATAGGATTTCAGATGCACAATTAAAAGAAAGTAATTAGTCTTGGGCGCAGGAATTTGAAAGTTTCAGGTGAAGGGCAGACCATGGAAAAACAAACTTCCGTTAGCTAAAACTCTCGCTGTACAATCCACATAATTTGATGACTAAACAAGTAACGACTATTTTGTTATTATAATTCGAAAATAATAGATTTTTTTATTTTTCAGGCGGGAAATGTTAATATTTTCTACCGCAGTTTGAATGAAACAGAGCAAATGGTACGATAATGATTAATTTAAACTTCCATTTAGGAGAAGATAATAATTATCATGAACTCTGGATAGATTAGAGCAAAAAATTTTGGGTCACAACCTCCGACAAGTTGTTTGTATAGAAGGACTAAGTAGTCATGATATCACAGAGTTCAGTTTCAATGACTGTCAGAAATTTGTCCAACCAAACACAGAGAGAACCACACTGGATGGTGGGTGTATTCAAATAATAACCCTTGAACGTTTTAGAGCAGGCAACAGCTGCTCCGCTGGCCGCATTTTATTTTGTGCGGTCCGCGAAGAGATAAAAGCCATAATATATTATTATTATTATTATATCCCTTACATAAGAATAGCTCGAAACGGATTTAATTATCAACCGATTGATTAATGGCGGCCACTTTTGTATTGAGGTGTATACAAAAAATTGTGTTAGTACATTTTTACGGAAAATGTAGTATAATATCTCGGACTGGTTTATCATAGGATATTCAAACAAAAAACATTCTTTCCAATAACATCTACTTTATAATTTTAGTCCTCTGCATGAAAAAATAAAACGTAATTGAACTGGTCAAACTGGAATTCGAAAGTATCTGTCGAAATAATAAAAAAATCCAGTTTTCGGGGCACTTTTTCGCCCAAAAGCGATTGAATATTTAAGTTGATTTCTTGAACACTATTTCATATCAACAAAGTATATTAAATGTATACATAATATTCTTCCTTAATATTTTATCAATTTTTGAAAATCCAAAAATTTGCTTTTCATGCATATTCGAGGCTCAATATGTCAGGTGTGACTATGACGGCTCCTGCATCCCTGCCTCGAGCGCCAGTAGCAGTGTCAGGACTCCTCCGAACAATCGCGACTTCAGAACTACCACAAAAGGTTGATGACAGGAGTTCCACCTTGAAGATGCCTAGAAACACGACAAGCGAGCTTCCTCTGATGACACCTAGACAATCTCCAAAGACGAGAGGAAGAAGTGAGGCCTTGATTAAAATAAACTAACAATTTGCTGGTTGGTGCACATATAATTGTGCTCCGGTACGATCTTTTTACACAGCAGAACCTGCTCTGCCCGGTTATGCTGACAGGTACAATAAACTATAGCAAACATTGTACTTTAACACTTAATTATTCACAAACTATGAATAATTAATTAACAAAATGTCTTTGTCACTGATCAAGTATCTATGTCCCTTTACTTGATATTATAATATTATTAATAATAATTAAAATAACGGAGAACACATTTTCCAAGGTTCGCAATGTCGAACGCCATCTATGGGGCACACTGGTGACGACTGTCGCTACTTCCTCTGGAAGTGTGAACCCGGTGGCTGTTATATAACAAAATATAAAAATCAATTTTATTCACACGTTATACATTTATGTCGGGAGATACTGTGGTAGAAATTTCAACTTTGATATTTGAGTTTGAAGGAAATAACAGATTTTCAAATTGGGGATGAATAATGCTCGTGCGTGCTTTAGTAAATCGTATAAAGAATGGTTATGAAAAGAAATATCCTGTAGTACCATCAGAACTACGATTTTACTACTGTAGGCCTAATGATAACTGAAATGCTTAAATATTAATAAATGCAGACAACTGTATAAGCTCTTCAAACACACATAGAAAGGTGGCAACGTTTTGACGAAGGCGTGGTTACATAATGGAATGAAACAGACAGAGTGGAATTGCGGAGCAGCCATGTTACCAACTGACCACTATATATATATATATATATATATATATATATATATATATATATATATATATTGGTCCACCAGAGATATTGGGCCTGAAATATGCATAAAATATGAATTTTTGGATTTTCGAGAATTCGTAAAAAAAAATAATGAAGCATATATTAACCTTCAACATACTTTGATATGTTAATAGTGCAGAAAAATCAACTTTGATATTCAATCTCTTTCGGGCAAAACGAGCATTGGAAACCGAAATTGTTTCTATTTCAAGAACCATATTTGGGTACCATTTTGACAAGTTCAATTACTTTCTAGGTTTTTCATGCAGGAGACTAACTTTATCAAGCGAATTTTAAAGGAAAGAATGTTTTTTGTTTGAATATCCTATGATAAACGAGTCCACATATACTATATATTTCCTTAAATGTATGCTAACACAATACAAAAGTGGCTGCCATTAATTAATAGATTGATATAAAAATAAAATAATATTCATTTTGAACTATCCTTATATAAGGGATATGAATATTTAAAAAAAAATTGAAAGGAGTTGAGCAGTCAAACTAGACGATTTCACATGGACTGACCCACAGGTATCGTGTACGAAGTGCCTGAAACTTAATTTTAATTTTTTTTTGGGGGGGAACCACACATGTCCCCTGTGTCCCCCCTTGTTACACCCCTGCGTATATTCCTCCGAACAGTGTCTACATACAGATGATACAGACTTAGCTAATTTAAATGACGTCTCTGATTTTCGGCATTTAACAAACTAACGATATACAAATTAACATAAAATTATATTGAGGCCTTGTATCCACACTTAATTTAATTAAAACAGGCTAACAAAGCTATACAATTATCTTTATTGTAAAAAGACAGAGCTAATGTTCAGTTTCAATCTTCTAACATCTTCCTCAGAGGAAACCTTAATCAACACAACCCCAGGGCGTTGATTAGTGTTTCGTCTGAGGAAGATGTTAGAACACTCAAACTGTAAAGCTTGCAGTGTCTTCTTACAATAAGGTTAAGTGTATAGCTTTGTCAGTCTGTTTTTTTAATTAAAAACTTTCAGTTCAAACAAACTGCATTGTTGTACTGCACAATTAGCAGAGTTAACAATCAAGTGTCCATATACTAACCGTGCAACAAATACCATATTTTATTAACAATACTCATTTTTTATCACTGAATCTATGACTACATTTTTCAATATTCTAAAAATATTCGAGAACACCAGCCGCGTACACACAGTCGACCAAGCCCTGTGTGAGTTGGTTCTCCGGCGTAAGATCGTACGGTGCAAACGATCTTGCGTCCCTCTACCAACTATAAAAACACCAGAGGCCCTCGCAGAAGGTAAGAGACCTTGACGTGGTTGTGAGGCTTTTAACCAACATCTTACCTGTACCACAAATACCAAAAACTGACAGGGGCCGCGGTAGGTCAATGGTAGAGCGCTCACATCTGGTGCCTGGGGTCATGGGTTGCACTGTTTCACCGTTATACCAGGAAGCTCAAGACAAGTACGATTCTTTTCCTTTTCCTTGTCTCCTTTATCTTTGTTCCTCAGTTCCTTCATACTTCTTTGAACAAACATCTGGGCGTTTTTTTCTGTGACTATGGGATCAGCATAAGCTTCCGAAACGTTGGGAAAGAGAAGAAATCTGATCATTTGAAGACTACTTATCAACGCCGGGAAGTACCAATTAACATTCGTTTAGTCTTCAGCGCATCACAACTTTCTTTAAATTACTTCGATCGAATCTGCAATACTAGTTTTAGCGAACCATCTCAGCTGCCAAATCAAAACAAAAGCATTAACGGAACGGTCTGTTTGGATAAAACTTCAGTGGAGACAGGACGGCGTGAGGATGAAATGCTCGTTTCAAGCCTTCCTGTTGATTGACACTTCCGTGAAAACAGATTAATAATCAAGAAATATCAAAACTTGCATTCGTAATATAAATCATCACTCAGACAGACACTTTCCAGTTTATCTGAGATGTTCCAAGAAGACTCTCCGGAACCACTTTCACGCATTATGAGAGTTCGGAAACTGCACATACAACTTCCAGCGGCGAACCACCACCTGTGCTTCTTTTGCACAGGAATATCGAACTCTCATTCATCCAGCGCCTCACTACAGGTTCCTATACGAAAATGGGAGGCACGTAGCCAGGCCTCATTTCAAAGGGTAAAAACTAGGCTAAACTAGAACTGCGCCCACAGAAAAAAATGTGCGCTACAAGAAACCCCAAGTGTTTCTTTTACAAACAGGTCTACACTTTATATCTTTATATACTGCTTACCGACCTGCTCCTGTTTGTACTTGAAATAACGAGACTTTGCTGCGAGAATGTCCTTCTCTTGATAAACACTTCTGTGCCTCATCTAGCAGCTACAATCTATTGGGTGCCCACAGTTATTGACGGTGTGTTTTGTACGGAGGCGATTTCACTTCACAATCTCTGGATAAGACAAAGCGATTGTAGTTTGTCATGGCTACGGCCAGAAACTTGATGAAATGTAGTCACCTTTCTGACAGTTGGTGAACGGTTCAGATTCTGTTTTAAGTAAAACGGAAGCATTTTTTTATTTATTATGCATTCTTAGGTGTTTTAAGGTTTACTGATCCTTTCTCCGCTTTTAGATCATTTTTGGGATAATGTCTTAAGTTTATGTCCTATTCTGCAACTTTCCCCTTTTCAATAAACGATTTTCTTTGCGTTTAATGCTGTACCCTATTATTTCGTAGCGTATGTAAAAGCAGCAAGAATTTTGTATGCAAAACACTTTCAAACTTAGGATATCCTCACGCGATATTACTTTCCTGTACACAAAGATTCTGTCTACGGAAACATATATCCATCAGCACCAGTCCAAACATCTTCTCCATTATTGGTATCTTACAAGTGAAATAAAAAGATAATTTCTTTTAAAACAGATGATTTTAACACATTGAAAAACAAAATCCGATCAGCAGTGGGAAACGACCTCCGCCTTGCCGGGGCAGTGCTCTTATCAACTGTGGACAGGTCCACCTCAGAAATGTGCCGTGAGTTTTCCTCATAAATTATAGATTTCCCAAAGTATTCCCTGAGTTTTGCAGATTTATAAAATTCCCTGAGTATTCCAGGTTTTCCAGGGTGGTACACACCTCGAACACGTGTCTTTTCTCCATTACATAGACATTCGGGATGAAGTAGAACACGTTTCCCAGGTTTCAGGTTGTCTTACACAAACAAAGGTAGAGGATGTAATCAAGACTGCGAAGAAGATGAAGTGGAGATGGGCCGGTCACATAGCTAGACGAACAGATGGAAGGTGGACGACAAATGTACTACAATGGATTCCTAGAGAAAAGAAACGACCGAGACGACGTCCAAATGTAAGATGGGTAGATGAAATCAAGCGTTTTTCAGGAGCTACATGGATGAGGAGCAGACCGAGATATGTGGAAAGAAAAGGGGGAGGGAGGCCTTCATCCAGCAGTGGATAGAAAACGGCTGGATACGATGATGATGATGATGATATATAAAATGGGATACCTAAGAAATGAGTATGTATATAAATGGATAGCACTTCTCCCTAACTATTCGCTTCATCTTGCAAACCAGTTTTTTATTTCTTCGTGTAGATGAGATAGCGATTACGTCACTCCTCGTAATGTGTCTACCTTTTTTTTTATTATTTAACTTGCTGTTCTCTTCATTCCTTTAGAGGTGCCCTCAAGGCGAAGGATGTTAAGAAAGTTAATAATAATTTAGATGAAAATAAAATAAAAAGTATAGTCTGTTAAATCAAGTTCACTGACCATCTGAACCCACAGCTGACAGTCATGTTAAGAAAGTGATTCAGAAAGAGTTTTACCGGCTGTACTAATAATTCGCGCCCATGCTCGGTGGGAAGTGATTTTAGAGGGAAAAATGAAACAAAAATATTATGCCATTGTATTGGCTGCACTGTTAAAAAAATCCTAAACATTTCCGAAAAAGATTAGACTAATTAGATTACAGCAATTTGACTAATAAAAAGCAATAAAAAAAACTTTTCAAAGAGAAACATTTCTTAAACAATTTGTACTGAAAAGTAAAAAAAAAAAAAAAAAAATTATGTTTATGCATGACTGAAAAGGAAAGGATGAGGCGCGCTCTTATATACAGTCACTTTATAAATTCTTGAATTGGTGCGTCCTATGCTTTTGTTTTAGTCATGCATAAACATACTTATTTTTTTACTTTCCAGTACGAATTGTTTAAGAAACGTTTGTCTTTAAAAAGTTTTTTTATTTTTATTTTTTTCGAGTTATTTCAGTGTTGGGATACTTTTCCTCAAGTTAATGTTTTCTGACCCAAATTCTAAAATGTTCTGCAACCAATCAAACCCAATATCGTTGCAGACTAGTATTTATTTAAGGATAAAGAAGTCCATATTTATATATATATATATAAAATCAAATATGCCTTTAAAATATAGAAATATATAGAAATATGTGAAAGTAACAATGGAATATTGTATTGTCGCTGTGCAAAATTTCATCATTGTATGACGTCAGGAAATGAGTTACTTTGACGTTCCAAGATTTGAGGACACCACAAACCATTGTGAACTAAAGAAAGAGTGTAAAATTAGCCAACATTCAGATTTCAGGGATACTGGGAAAAAAAGAAGAAAAGAGAAGCCCAAAGCGAGACTTAAACACAGTCTGTTCAGTTAGAAGTTACTGACTATACTAAACTGCAAGTTATACTAAAGAACTAGATCTTAACAGTATAGAGGACCGCAAATACAATGCTCGAACCTCGGTAAAAATAAACTAAGTTCCCAGATAGAATGCCAACTTGCAACAAGGTTATCAGTCACTTGCTTTGAGTTTGTCAAACTTGATATTGTGTTGAACGTACTATACAAGCATGAAACAAACTTGTTTGATCATCATAAAGTAGCCTGGTTCTAATCTAATTCAAGCTTGTTGCAACAAGCAGTTACTCGAGGAAGCTTATCAGACTTCTAGTTTATTTTATTTTTGTTTCGTTGCATCTCTGTAGTGGTCTTATTGCGGTGAAGTCCCAATCACGTGCCACGACTGTTTGGTCGTAAAATATTTTCCCCAGCTCCTAGTCTTTTAATAAAGGCGTCTCTTGCGATCTGATGAAATAACAATAAGTATAAATAACGCTTGAAAAGTCAGCTAAGTCATGTGATTCCATGGTCTGGTGGCGACAGCATCGTATTAGTGTGGTTCTTCGAATCGATTCTCACCCAGGGCAATGCTTTCTTTTTTTGTCCTGTCAAGGCTATTTCAACCTTGATTCTTGTAAACTTCAACCTTTTTTCAACTCTTTGGCTTGATTTCCTAGGCTTGCATCAAATTGTCCTACTTGACAAAGTAAACTTGATTCACTTTTAAATCTCGTCAAAATTGTTATATATGTGTTACTCCCATGACTTACGCGATATTTTAATCACTTTTCTATTTGTCAAAGGGATCGGAATTCCCGTTCATTGACAATGTTTTCCTATTCTGTGAAAATAAGTTATCAAAATGGCGGCAGCAAACACTTGACCAGCATTAGACATATTGTTATGATGAGAGAGCTTTTTACCTTTCTCCGTATGTGCGCAACTCACACCGGAACTGAAAACCGAAACCTTCCAATAAGATTAAAAAAATCTCGGTGCTTTTCAAGGATTACTGCCAATAACTATAAATACTGACATTCCCAAAATTCTTAACAGTCTCAAGCTTTTAGTCTAGAAATGAATGTTTTTTTGTTTTGTTTTGTTTTGTTTTGTTTTTGCGGAGCGTTTCCAAAGACGAATGTCTCATTTCAGTATTGACAGAAATTGTCATGACGTCATACTTAGCTAATTGTAGCTACTTGTATATAATGACAAATAAGAGTTCCCAGAAGCAGCTTATTTTCAGTTGCCAATTTAGCGTATTGGTAGAGTGTTGGAAAGCTAATCTGAAGGACCTGAGATCGAATCTTGGTTTAGTTTTGTTTATATTATTTTTCTTTATGAAAAATAACTTTTCTCTTTTTTATATACATATGCATTAGGAAATTTAATAAAATTAGTGACCAAGGAAACTTGGAGGTTAGGTAAGGTCAGGTACGGTGTTTTTTTCCCTTTTATTGCACACACGCTTAAATCGTGTTTTTCTCCGCAAGTTGGCAAGTGTGAAGTCATCACAATTTTTGTCAATACAGAAATGAGACATTCGTTTTCCAAGTAGTTAGGAACCTGAAAAGGTCTGAATTCAGCATTAACTATCGTATTAATTCAAACCCCTACTCAACGACAAACAAAAGAATAATTTGTGTAATTTTCCAAATTCGCTGGATGTCCTAAACTAAACCTATAAATAAAGATGTATAAAACAATTTCTGATCACAATTACTACGCTAATCTAAATTAATCTGCTTGTTTTAAAGTACTGTAAGTTGTTTTTACTAAATATGTTTTCTTTAAATTAAATATTGTATTTCTGCAAAATTAGTTTAATAGTTGATGGCACATATATCTGCTTTTTAAACTTGAAACGACAATCCAAATATAATTAATTTTCTGTCTTCTGCTCTAATTCACCTACACCTCTAAGGGTCAGTTCTACAATCGACCGCTAAACTTCTAGTCAGTGCCAAGCTGAGGGCAACTCTCATTGGCCAAAATCAGACTTGGCCTCAACTTAGCGCTGACTAGAAGTTTAGCGGTCGGTTGTAGAACTGACCCTAAATGTCCGTAAGAACCGTGAAACTTCCTTTCTCTGTTCTAAGGGCTGATTTACATGAAAGCTTGCGTTGCTTGCGATTTGGGTGAATAGTCAATTGAAATACGCGTTACATGTAGAACGCGTAATAGGGTGCCTTAAAACATGTATTTCAATTGGCTACTCACCCTAATCGCAAACAACTCAATCGTTCATGAAAATCAGCCCTGAGATTTACGAAAAAAGTTTATCGTTTCTTTGTTTTCTTTGGTTACCCATGGAACGAATGTAACAGTTCCTCAGGAACCATTCCTTTTCGATCTTCAAGAACTGTTGCGCGGAACGGTTCCGAAGGAACGTTTGCGGAAAATATTAGCCATCCAGTTGTGTCAGTGGGACCAGCTAATATGGTGGAAACAAAATTTGATAGGAAGAAATCTCATCTATTATTGAACAACACCAATGTACACTTCAATAAATAGAAAAAGTAGTACGCACTAATGTGATAAAGTTCAAGGTCTGAAACAGATCTAAGCGTGACAGAATGATCGTAAACTAGTTAGGCATCTTATAACATCAGAAGGTCATTTGGATATATTTCATGAAAGATTATAACAATTATAATGAAGAAAGGAAACCGATTTCCTTAATTAACATTGCCAAATTATACCTTTGACATTTAATATTTATATAAGGAGATGTAATGAATTATACTAAGTGACAAGTCGTGTGAATATATTCAGAGATATGCAACTATTCCTTCAGAGAAATACGCTAAACATAGCCCTGTATTTATAAGACGAATTTTCACCTCTTGAAAGTTCTCTGAGATAATTTTTCACTTGGCCTCTCACAACTGTCGTCTTGTTTGTTTATGCTTTTGTTGTTCACAGAATAAAATCAGATCAAGGAGATTAAGGACAAAAAACAATTTCAAGGAAGAAAGCACAGGGATTAATTTGTTTCTTAAAATAAATTATATTTGTATTTTTAAAATAAATGTGGAATTCAGAATCCAGATATTACGATTGTTATCAACCATGGATCTCGATACGGGAGACGGATCTACTTCTAGTGACCCGAAATTGAAGCCAGCAGGGGCCATGATCACCTGGAAGGTCTAATTGATTGAACAACTGAACATCACATTCCGTACAATATCTTATTTATAATATTCCAATCTGCCTCCTCTCTTCCTTAGCTAGATCTTCATCCATTCTTTGCTTCCACACACGCAGGCATAGGTCAACCAATAAGATGCAAGTGAATCCCAATTCACCAGGTAAGATTAATCGAAAACAGGCGTCAAGCTGACCCAGCTTAATTGTATTAGGCCAGTCGATCCGTCTCCCGTATCTAAATCCATGATTATCGACAATAACAGTAATCTTGCGAGCTGGAAAATTCGCGGGGAAAAGAACTCTATCCAACTTAAGTCCTGAAAGGACAGTGCCCGTGGTCAAGTTCTTAACACTGAGAATTTGGTATCGGCAATGGGCAGGTCGCGAATTTCATCTCAGCCTCAGGACATTTTAATTGAGGATTTCCAGAACTTTTCACCAGGAATACCAGGATGGCACAACCAAGACCCTGACCGATACGTTCCCCATTTCTGGTTCCAGCAAAGTGATTGTCGAGGGATCGTCGTGGCTTAGGTCAAATTTATCTTCATATGATTAACATTCATATGTATATGTTAGCAGTATCAACTTCATTTAAACATCAGAATAAATCGATTAAAATGATGCGCATAATATTCAGATTGAAAGCCTCCTTCCTCAAATGAACTGTTTCACTTGTAATCGAAGGTTAACGTACTTGACATTTGAAAAGAATGTAGACCTACCTCTCCCAAGTCACGCCCACAAACACACAGAAAAGAGACTCGTTGCTATGGACAGAAGTTTGAACGGATTATTCATTTGGAAATTGGGGATATAATACTCGTACGCCCTTTGGTATCGTTCATATTGTCGAAGCACGCACGAACATTATTAATCCTCAATTTGCACATTTTTAACTCCGTCGAGACTCAAATATCATAGTTGGAATTACTACCATATGTTCTCCTTATATAATATAATTTGATGTGTAATAGTGCACAAAAGATCAATGCTGATATTAAATCCGCTCCATACGAAAAAGCCCCCTAAAAGAAGAATTTATTCTGTTGTGACAATCACATTTGGATATTATTTTGATTACTTCAGTTACGTTTTAGGCTTATCGTGCAGAGAACTAAAATTATCAAGCGGATTTCAAAGGAAAACATGATTTCTGTTTGAATGTCCTATAATAACCCAGTATGGAGATATTATATACATATTTTGTAAACTGCAAAATGGGATAGAAATAAAAGAGTACGCGTTTTAAACTATTCGAATATAAGGATTATTATTATTTGAAAGAGGTCGATTAACCAAGTTGGACGATTTCAGATAGACTGACTTGTAGTTTGTATAAGATCGCGAAAACTTCTCTGTCTTATCCGTAGTTTGCAACACTGTGGTGTGTGCTTCTAATTATGTTATTTATCTTCCCTAGACGATGTAAAATATCCAATAACAGGACGTACTGCAATTTGAAAATTGTAAACCTTATACCTAGTTGGCAGTACTGACAAAACGGTGACATCGTGTTTTCACTCCCAATGTCCACCATGTTGCTAGATTTTTTTTCTTCCGGAAACGGAATTTTCATTCAATGACTCGTTCATTTGCTCCCATTACTAGGTGTCGATTTTGCACTCAAAGTTGGAAACGCTGTATCTCCAAAACTAAGCGAAATTTCACCCATATTCAAAGGAACTTTTTTACTTCTGATCGATGTCAGAAATCACCCCCCCCCCCCTCCGAAAGTTCCGTCCTCTATTCTGAAATACTGTGGATATATCCTTAATTTAACTTCTGTGGATTTCGATTTCTCCCTCCATCCCTTGTCCATCGCACCTTAAATTTTAGTATTCTCCATATCTTACCATCCTCTATCAGATGCACTATGTTTGATGAGGATCTAAGCGACAACTATCGTGGTCCTCCCTTGCCAGTACCCACAGAAAGGAGACGGAGTGGATCGTACCCTTCCCTTGCCCGTGCCCGGCATTCAAGCATTATTTTTTGTGCCTTCGCCTCACCAACCCGGACTCAAGCTCTCGAAACACGAACCTATAGATAGTTTCCAATCCGTTTAATTGACCAGTTACAGTGGATGATTGTCAAACCACTAAAAATCAGAGCCGTGGCCGTTTTTTTTCTTAAACGGATAGAGTAAATTAATGACGACGTACTGACATCAGCAGGGGCCTGTTGCATAATAAATTACAAGTTAATAATAATAGTGACGTTCGTATCAAGAGCGCGACAATCTCGATATGAACTATCAGCAAAATGGAAAAATTGGAAGCCCTTCTTGTGTACAAAGAGGATGTTTGTATAAGATAATATCAAGGTATTAGTAAGGTAACGTATTAGTTGAAGTGTACTTCTGTCATCGAAAAGGGATAACAACTGTTAAATTCGTCGCTGTTTTCACAAAGTTACGAATGTCCCATCGTGAAAACAGCGACGAATTATTCTATTTTCCTCTCAGGATTGTCGCGCTTTTGAGGCAGACGTCACAAATATTATTAATTAACTTGTAATTTATTATGCAACAGACACCTGAAGGTGCTGAATAAATAAAAGTAAGTTTTATTAAAGTTTCAATATTAGAATATTAAAATATATTTGTTTAATCTTACCTGTAAAATTGCCATTCCTAAATCATTTGTTATGTCGACCATCACGTCCACAGGTCTCTGATATACATATGAAACGCCCCACGGCGGATAGCTTCCTGATTCCACAACTAGAAACGCCACGAGCACTGGAACTTAAGAAAAGAAAAACAATTAATATAAAAAATGTTTGGTATACATAGTGTGAGAAAAATATGTGGTACTAGAAAATATGAAATCATAAATTGCTTATAAGAAAAAAGATTCTGAAGATAACTTTAAGAAGAATGGAAGAATATTTCGATTAGAATTAATAGTCTCAAATATGTATAGATGCACATGTGCTATACGAAAATAATATTCAAGTCTGTTGTTTTAGATAAAACATAAATGCTTCTTAAATGTCTCACTTTGTAGACACAGTATCCTGCATAATTCGTGTTTCTGTTCACCATAGAGTTAGGAATATAAATAGAGGGAACCTTAGGCTGTTTTGTTGGAGAGGGGAATAAGGCCAAGAGACGGAAGAGACGAGGCATTTCAGCCATATTAACTGGCCCCATATTTAGAGACCCTCTTTACCGAGTATTGCTTCTCTGAGGTGCACTCATCGAATTATTGAAAAAGGCAATCGTTACAGTACTCGGTATAGAGGGACTCTAATGGGGCCACACAAGATGGCTGCCGATGAACCGGAATTTGGCTTCATGTGACATCATGTATGTTCTCTCTATTTTCTTCCTAACTCTATGTGTTTCACAGTTCACACCTGGAGTGTACATATTTATTAGTCTGTTGAAAAACAATCTATATTAAGCTTCTCATTAGCTGCATTCAACGCAATATGACACTGGAGGCTAATATTGCCTCTGAGATGCTAGATGCAGCGTTTTTTTACTTTGTAATGTTGACATAAAATATTTGCAATTTTTAAAATTATCTCTAGTGACAAGAAATAACGCTTTCTATTATTAGGAAAAAAAGAGAACTTATTAGTATTGGACTGCTATTTGCTACTTTACTTAAACCTGAACTGAATCAAGACGATAATGGTTTTGGTGCCCCTTGTCATCCGATGCCCGGGGCACTCCCATTATAGCTTCGCCACTGCTGGATAGAGGCACAAAACGAAATTTAAAGTTGACGTGGACCGCTAAACAAACATGCTATTGGAAACATTTTGTAGTATTTTTTTTCCTCCCACATGTAGTAAACGTATAATATTATCTAATTACCCACATATGAATGCATGGGCGTGACACAAGGACGAGAACACTAAAGGGTGTTAATATGAATGTAGATCATGCAGATAAATAATGCACTGAAATAATAAAAAAAAAATCTGTGCTCAGGAACCGTTATATGTGTGTGTAATAGTAGGCGTGTGCATTTCCCGTTATATGTTGTACATATGGAGGAAATGAGCGTTTTCTAACTCTTCCATCTGTCATTCAATAAAAACAGACAGAGACAACAAACAATATGTGGAAAAGTCAGTATTATTTACTTCTTCGTTGCAGAATTAATCAACATATCGATAGAGACTGGCTGTTGCTGGCATTAAAATATGTCAGTTCGCGACTCTTCTTAAGACTGAATTTAAATGCAAAGCATTCTGTTATTTATAATCAGTGTAGCCTGAAATATATAGCTGAGGCTTGCTACAGAAATGTTTCTCGAAGGTTTGGTGCCAAAAGGTTAACGTGCTCGCCTTGTGTGCGCGTGGTTTCGGGCTGAACTGAAACAGGTCACCGGATCAATCGGACTAAGTTTTGGACCGGGTCTAGGCTTGGAACCCGGTTTGACCCGGTGACCCGATTTCGACGCAGTGATTCAGAGTGCAAAGTAGAGTTTTCGTTTATTTCCTTGCGTTTGCACAATGTTTCTTTCATGGGTTACTGGGACCGGGGATGTCACCCCCCAGGATACGAAACATACGACGGTGAAAATTTCCAGTTCATTTTAGTTCCTAGATTGGGTCAATCGGGTAAAATTTTAAACCGGGTCGTCAGATTACCAAAAGTGACCCGGTTTCAGCTCTGGTCATAGGTTAATTACCGCCGGGGTCTATTGAACGTTGTGATTCGAAGCCCACTTTACCAAAAAAAACTGTAGGTCTCGTGCTTAGAGTCTCACCAGTTCGTTTAGGATGTTAATAACAATTCTCGATCACTTGGAAGGGTTCGGGCTCGGGAATAGAGCTGAATCAAGTCACTTTTGATGACTCGGCCGGACTCGGTCCAAACCTTGACCGGGCTGATCCGGACTTGATTCGAATGACCGGACTGACTCTGTGTTCCGATCTTTGACTCACAAATGAACAGAAAGACTCCGTTTCACGGCTACCCGGTTGCCTATTCTGGCTTGAGTTTCCAATTACACGTTGATATGCTAGGATTTCTTTATCAAATTAAAATAAATACAGTTCCAGTTTCAGGTCTTTCTTTTCCTAATTTGTACGCGTAGTACGAGTTGTAAAAAAAAAACCTTTCATATAGGAATTGCAATTAATTATTTTCATTTTCAATTAAATTTCATGTACGCGTAACACAATCACAAAATTTGATTTAAATATAAAAGTCACGTTCTTTCTGGAATAACATAGATAACATGCCCACGATATTTCACTGTGTTGAAATGTATAGTAAAAGGCCAATCATGCTACAAATGATAAATTCACTTTTAAAATTAGCTCGCAGTGTTTGTTGCGTGACTGTGGTGAATTACAAATTTACGGTGAGAATCGCTTTCGCCTGTATGATAAGCACGTATTATGTAAAATACTATCTATTTAAGAATCGTAAAAAAATGACAATAAATCAATCCTTAAATATGTGTTAAGAATACATATACATGTATTCAGTTTTATTTTGAGTTCCCTGTCAAATCACTTGTGTTTCATTTCCGGTTTATTTTTCTTTGTAAATATATATACAAATATTATATGGGTAAATGATCTCAGATATCCCATAAGAAAATACAAAATACGGCAGAATGTCAACTTCCATTGTAAAAAAAAAAAAGGGTAAAGCGATTCCGTGTGCGATGCGCACGCGTCGTGAATGGCGGATGGGGGATGTGGAGGTAGCGATCTACATATTCTTGACCTACAACGAAAATTACAAGTTACAATTATTTTTTCCATATTTTTTTGTACTGTAAATGAAAACATACAAATTTTCTCATCTTGCAATATAGGCTAGGCAACACGGGGTTGCGTAAAATCACATATTGCGTGTTATAACTACTCTTTCATTATGATGGCGAAAAGTAGAATTTACCAACAAAACTGATTAAAATAACAGATAAGTTTTTTAGAATATACAAATAAGAAATAGATCATAGTCTTAATTTTTGTTTTGTCTTTGTTTTTCGTTCATGTTTTTGATCGTACAAAATTGTCCTCTGCTTCAGCTCCTGATCCTCCCCCCTCCCAAACAAACAAACAGAAAACGAAAAATTACATTAAACGGATTTGGACATAGAATACTCCATCTTGGACCCCAAGGTACTATCTCGGATTCTGCTCAGTAGTCTTTGGTGGAAAAAAAAGTTCTTTATGACAGTATTCCGCCTTAAATAAGTCGCCTGAAAATAAGTCTATTAGCATTTAAAATGAATATTCACTTCACATTAATACTACTTATCTTGGCGTTTTGAAAAAAAAAAAAAAACATCGAAAAGTACACCAATGACTTACTCAAACACGTTCTCGTTCGTAACACACTGGGTAAGTGTTCTTCAATACTTATTACTTGTGCATTGGGTGCTTCAATTCTTGCATTGTTTCGAGAACAACAGAGTATATCCAAACTTTTCAATCAACTACGCGTATACTAATTTCTTTATTTCTTTATTTCTCACAAAAATGCATGTATGGGAAAACTGACTTCACCAATGTATTTCTGGTAAAAATCTAGTCCAGATTGATGTGTTACATGACCCCCTTCCCATTAAAAAGAATCGAGTAAGATTCAAGATGGCCGACTTCAAGATGGAGATCATGACAAACGTACCCAGCGCATTGTCCCCCTCCCCCCAGTCATTTCAGAATGACTTTAAATGTTTCAAAACGATAGATTTTAAAGTACTTTCTTCCCCAGGGTCTCTTTCCTGAATCCGCATGACGTTGCACCCGTCTTTATGGACGAAAGCACTTTTAATCATACTTTCTGGTAGTTTCCTGATGCACCCTACTCCTCTACAAAATTTGGTCGAAAAAGTAGTGTGAACCATCGATAGGTTTAATTATGAGAGTCTATTGTTTTACCAATTGAGCTGCAAAGAATCTCTTGCAGTTCGTCACTCTGCTCGCTATATAATGAAGATGTTTATCAGAACACATTGTGAACGAAATAATTATGTGTAAAAATATTTATAAAATGTTCTTAAAAAGTAATTCTAAAACACTAAGCATTCTCAATTCACCTTCAGAAACACTTGATAAAATTCCAACACTTCCTGTACACTTTCTTACTTTTTGTGTGGACAAAATTGTAAAGATAAGTGTTAAGTGCATTATTTTTTACAGTGTATCAAAAATGACAACGAGGATTTAATTTCTGAGAATATGTATTGCGAGATTTACAAAGCAAAATTATTTAAACTGATATTCAAGTGAGAACCACTCTTATTGTCGATGTTCGTTTATTATTCATTTGTTGTCTTTATGATCTTCACTGCACTTTCATATTTTATTCATTCACTGCAACGAACACATGACGCTGAAGGTAAAGACTGCTTTCGTTGAAAGCGTGCGTTGCTTGCATGTGTTTCAATTTGGCTATTCACCTAAATCGCAAGCAGCGCATGCTTCCAAGGAAATCAGCCCTAAGAGTGGAAACATCTTAGCAGAAATAATTTCACTGAGCATGCATATTAGAAATTCAAAAAGATGATGTGCAGGGGCGGATTGGTAACTAAAAGGTCCACCCAGGAAACTAAAAGAGAGCCCACACATACCCAGAGGTAACCAAAGGGGTTCTTGTTGTAGTGGGCGTTGTGGCGCTTGGGCCCTAAAAGATACCTTTTAAGGACCTTCAATACCCTACATGGTAGTGGGACTCCAAAAAGAAGAACTTGGAAAAGCTCTTAGGATGCTTATTAGGTCTCAAAATATGAAGTATTAAGTAAATCTAGTGCCTTAAAAACATGAATCCAAGATAAAAGGGACGGAGGGGGCCCACCCTATTATTCCCGGGTTCTCAACCAGGCCAGTCCGCCCCTGATTATGTATACTGCTGTGAACAAGAAAGAATAACAAAAGCAATAGAAACACAGCTGTTTGAGTTAAATAAACAAACGGTGCTGTTCTAATGTCAACATGTCAAACAATTTCTAAAATAATAATAATAATAATTTACAGTGCAGGTTTCAGAAATTGTTTCTGTTATATTCGACTTCTTGTTTATGGCCGAGTCATTAACACTTTTCGAACGAATTTCCCGGGTTTGATTCCTAGATGGGGCTCATGGATGTTTCGCCGTTGACATCCCCGTTACCATGTCACGTCTATAAGATTGCATCAACCTTGCCATAGCAAGTCTAAAGCTTGAGTTATACTAACTAGTTGCTAAAAAAAAAAAACAATTTTGGTAAACTTTATTCTATATGGGCCATAACTATGGCCTTTGTCCGTCACGATTATATGAGTGCATTTCTTGTTAAAATCAATTTTAACAATTAAAATGCTCATTTTCAATTAAATCAGAATGCTGATATCTCATTTCTAAGAAAATTGTTTTTCAGGGCACAGATATATGCGTGTGGAGTCCGTGATTCCACCAGACCCCCCTCTCCTGTGCGAGTGTTTACTCCCAAAGTCTCGAAAACACCCCCAACTCTAAAATTTTTGCTGTGAAAAATCGATAGAAATCGTACCCAACGGAACATTTATAATAGGTCTATTTTTTTTTTTTTTTACATTGGCAAAAATATAGATATATTATTAAAAATGTTTCTAAGATGTTACTTCCTTTACATAAAGATTTTTTGTATGGTAATAGTTAAAAAATATACAGAAAAAATTGCCGTGACCGGTACTCAAACCGGATCACCTAGTTTCCGACCGGGTGTTCTTCTAGCCAATAACACAAAGGCCTTATAGCAACAAAATGGAATAATAACATGTATCTCTTTCGAACTACATGATTTGCAGACATATTTAATATCTTTTCTTTAAAAAAAAAATCCTTGATTTGACACCAGCAGTAACGCGAGGAGCGCTTTATACGAACAAAATTGGCCGTGTCGAGGTAGTGTAATGGCGCCTAGTTGACAACTGGCAGATCCGAGTTGGAGTCCAGATCACGGAAACTACTATTTTTTTTTTTTTGTGTAATTTTCAACTATCACATAAAAGGTATTTTTGAATGCCATCTAACGACTTTGTCAGAATAAATCGTACAGGAATATTATAAGTTTTACGTTGATAAAATAGTTTGAACATACGTTACGAAATATTTTATTAAAACTGTTTGATCTTTCTGAAATTAATGAGAATTAGAAATGCCCCCTTAATGCAATAAAATCTATTATTTGTGAAAGAGCAAAGACTTGATTATCATATATCTTGAAATGTAGAATTATGAATGGGAAACACTTTTTACATGCTTTTCTTTAGTTCACAATGGTTCGTGGTGTCCTCAAATCTTGCAATATTAATAAAACACATTTCCCGACGTCATACAATGATGAAAATTTGCACAGAGACGTAAGTCGGGCGACAATACAATATTCTATTTTTACTTTCATATATTTCTACATATTTATATATTTTAAAAACATATTTAAATATTTTTTTTAATATGAACTTCTTTATCCTAAAATAAATACTACGCTGCAGTGAACTTGAGTTTGGCTGGTTGCAGAACACTCTAGGATTTGAGTCACAAAACATTAAGTTGACAAAGTATCCGAACAGCGAAATAACTTGAAAATAATAATAATAAACTTTCTAAAGACTAGAAATAAATGCATGGGGCATGCCAATTGAAGAATTTTCAAAGTGACTGCACATGAGAGAGCGCCCCATGCTTTTCTTTTTAGTCATGCAAAAATAAAATTATTTTTTTACTTTTTAGTATAAATTGTTTAAGAAAAGTATGTCTTTTAAAAGCTTTTTTAAAATTATTTTTGTTAAGTTTTAGCTTTTGAAAGAAAGAGTGTTAATAAATTATCTAAACTGTTATATTAACTCTCTGTGTCAGGTGTCTTCATTAGACGAATGGTCAATTGTAATCAAAATGTCCGGTGTTCTATCTCCGGCTATATTCATCCGGCTTCACGAAAATTAGTGCTGCTTCCCTCTTACAGAAAAACCTTTCATTTGAAGATTAATCTTTTATATCTGGGCAAACAATCTATCAACTGAAATTTGACAAGAATGGTCATGTCACACTATGCAATATTTTTATTTATTTTTTTTACTTGATGTATCAGTGCTACGTATGCTTCACTTATGTGAATGTTTGGCATACCCACTTCCCTTTCATCTCAATTAAGTGGTTAATATCTGTTTGATGCTCATCACTTGTTCACTCGGAGAACATCATCCGTATCGGCTGCTCCACTTTCCTTTCTCATTGTTTGCAGCTTGATAATGCATACAAACAAACACATATGTATATGAGTATAGGCACTCAGATAGCCTCTTAGTAGAACTGCACTGAAGCATCCATTGCAGCTATTACATTACATGCATATGTTTGTGATGTTACGTAATTTGTTTCTCTTAGTCGGTCGTAAATTATTCTATAAACATGCTATCTGATCTGTAAGGTCTTTTCGTATTCATTGTACCTTTAAACAAGAATCCTTTGCTTACACGTGTGGAAATATACTGTAAAAAAAAATAGTACATTTGTTTTACAAATTTTCAACATATATCTTGCGTAGTTGATAAGTATGTTTACACAGATCACTTGCCCAGTCGTCTAAATAACTTTCCCGGCAAGTGGAAGAAGCTATAGTTTTGATTTCAAATCAATGGGTTGACAAATTCTCTATGCATCTTTCAACAGTAACATTCAACTCTCGCACAATGTGAGTTGGTTCATACACTATATTCGGAATATTTCGGAATTCCGCTCGAATTGAGCGGATTATTTCATCTTACAAGACAGCGGAAAGAGGGACAACATTTCTTAGAGCGGGTTTTCATCGAAGAAAATATGAAATATTTCCGCTCGAAAAAATATGGGATTTGTGGTAGTTCTTTTCAATGACAGTGGAACATAATTGATCTTTTGACCTTGAAAACGATGTAATAATTGGTTGAAAATGTAAAAAGAAGCAAAAGGGAGCATTTGTTCATAAGTAATAACAAAGTGAAATAATCTTCTAACGAATAAAAAAGAGAGAAAAAACATGACCACGATGGGAATTGAACCTGCTACCTTGAGGCAAGCAATGCATAACCCTTTAACCCCTAGACTAAACGGGTAACTGGGAGATAACACAAATAGACCTCATAATTGATAACACGCTTCCCCATTTCTGGCTGCGCTAAAACTAATGAGTTTTTGATCAGAGCACGTGATTTTGAATCCATCCGCTAGGTGGCTCTGCCATAGACCTCATAGTAGAATATTACGTCTATGGCAAAGCTACCTAGCGGATGGATTCAAAATCACGTACTCTGATCAAAAACTCATTAGTTTTATCTATCTATTATGAGATCTATGATAACACCTTCGAAAGAGGTCTCTTCGGTCCCGTCAGATACTTGAGAACAACATTCGAAAATGTCTTATATATATCTTCCTCCTGACTTCTTCTGGTACTTATATCTTTGTCATTGCGAAAAGTTTTCAGGTCTTCTGTTGTCAATTTTAACTGAACGCAATTAACTTGACAGTAGGGCTTCGTGCTTCGATAACCTTTGCGATAACAAATGACGGAAAATAAACTTGACTAGTACCTGTAATGCATTGTGAACAACTCTAACAAAAGATGAGAAACTACCATTTCAAGTTTGAAGAATAAATTACATCTGTAAAATATCGGAATCTCGTCAAAAATTATCACATTTTTTAAATCCAAAGTGAGAGTAACTCGTTGGAAACCTCTCTTTTTGATTGGAACTATATAAATTTCAATGAAATTACTTTCTCATCGAAAAAAAACAACAGCTTTTCGGATTTAGTGTGCACCAGGTCAACTGTGTGGTTTTCTTTTGTATAGGATTGTTGCAAAAGTAGTCCCCAGATTATCTTACATTTACTCTCCTCCATACATGGCTACGGTTTATTCTTTTTCATGACATGTTGTGTAAAATAAATACGAGATATAACCAGAACATTTATAAAGAGAAACGAAAGGTCTGCAGCAAAAGACCGACAACATGCAAGTAAAATAACTATTTTACGACAAGAGAAAAATATACGACGAAGAATTGTACAATATGGTGCGAGGTTACATCATGTAAAGCCATATAGAAGACAAAGAAACTGTCGGACGAGTACAAAATATATTCGTTCCATTCAACGCAGAAGTGATGTTTAATCGCGAGATTATTGTGAGAATTTTGTGTGGGATAAATCTGTCAAGAAGATTGTTACAATTTCGTGATTGGATAATATATGTGATTACCAAAGATTCAAAGAGACGTAGAGATATATATACAAAAGAGCATCTAATTGCAGGAGGCGTGTTTTATTAACAATTTCTACCTCTGAAACACAAAACAATGTTCCAAACCAGACAGAGATGTGTGCAAATACAATAATCGTCGGGAAGCAACTTTTTTTTCTTTTTCTTTTTAAAAGAAAAACTGATTGGAGAGAGGAAGAGAAGGAAACCAGGGCGTGTAATGTCACATGAGAACATTGTATATGTAAGACGTCTGACTGCAATACGTGAAACTGAATCAATTTATGTCAGATACACAAAAGGCTTTTTTGTGAGTTATGTGAACTGCAATCATTTGTTTGACACAGAAAGTGATAGTAATTTCACTTTTATTTTCTTATTTTTAAGCCAACAGAGAAACACTTTTTTCGTGTTCGAAAAACAATAAAAGAGCATTTATAACCGATTGGCGTGATGTACTATTTTGTTCAACAAAAAGTCTAAGTTCTCAACAACGAAAAAAGGGTGATGTAATGTACTTGGTGTACTGTTAAAGATTGTGTTCGATTTCTGTCAATGGGTGTTGTTTTTGTGTGAAAGAAAGGTAACTTCGAGTCAACATGGAAGTCTGTGAAATCGGAAATTTTGATATCAACAATAAAGTGTTGAAGATCGATTTGTATATCCATATTATCTACAAGACAATGATTAACAAAGTATATTTTTTCAAGAGAAGGAATGAGAAGATGCCAGTTGATGAGCATGGGTTTGCAAGAAAGATAGAAAATGATCGTCAAGTAAGTCTTCAGTAGTGTTCCGTTAGTTCATTGGAAGGCCGATTGAAACTATATTCTTCATGGAGGAGCTATATCGAACAGTGTGGTGAACATTTGTTACAGCGTTGCAACTCTTACCATAATTATGCTAAACCTGGCATAATTTAAACTCCTTTAGCGTCTAGCGTAGTGTCCTTTGCATAATGGCAAAATTAGTACAATCCTTCACTTTAGCTGAGGAAACCAAATGTTCTTTTTTCTTTCTGTCTCTCCCTCAGGCTCTCTCTCTCTCACAAAAAAGGCCAGCATACACATACGCTCCTTCTCACCTCTGGTGTTTTGGGTCGTCGGTTCGATTCCAGCTTATGTCATGTGGGCTTTGTGGAGGACTATCACCGTGTATGTGGGTTTTCTCGGAGTTCTTCCGTTTCCTCCAACTTTCTTTATTCTACTAATTCATCCCATCATCATTCGTACGGCCTGAGCCAAAGTTGCCTAAAGTCCTTCAAGAATGAAACTGAAATTCAAACATACGCTCCTTGTTTCGGAGGACAATAGACCTTCAGCAGGCACAGAAATAGATAACTACTGAAAGGAAACACCACACTGTTAGCCTTCCTTAATGACGGAGATGTGACTTTGATTAAATATCTACTTTATAGGAATATTTAATAATTAAAAATTAGTACTAATATTTTCGTGTCGTATAAGAGCACTGTCAAACGAACTTATTGAAGGGAATAGAACCTAAGGGCAATAAATAAATAAAATAGGCAATCATTAGTCTTAACTTTAGATTCATTTTCCCAGATTGTTATCTATTTCATGGTTTTTCACTAATTTTGTACGGAAATGAAATGGTTGTGAAAAACGAATCTACTTTGTACTAACCTGGAATTTCTTTGAATTCTGTAGATCATTGAAAAAAAGAGTTAAAATAATAATAATAAATAATTTTAAGTGAAATATCGTATGGAGGAAAGATAAATTGAGTTTTTGGCATAATTTTATATGAAAGAGCACAGTTTTGTTATCGTAGCAGCATAATCCTATATTATTTGGTTGGCAACGCTGACCTGTTGCCAAAGTGTATACGTCGTTCACATACCGAACCGATCGCAGGTATTACGGTATGAGGGTGGATTGTTTTATGATAACAGGAGCATCGTTCATTCACAAAAGAAAGGTTTTGAGGGAGGCCTGTTTCAATAGTATAACAATCATTCTCATACTGCAGCTGTGACGCAACATACTCTTCGAGATGATAACATCCTGTTAATTATTATCTTGTATCCTTCTTGGAGTATGTTCGTCGAAAACTAACTCCGACAGTATTTTAAAATAAAGTTTTGGTCTAAATTGAAGTATGATATATTCCTGTCGATATTTAAAAATTTGCATAATATATATAAGGTGGCCGATTGGAAGATGGCAGCTATTATGGTCATAGCCTTTATAAATAGCGTCCGGCTACTTAGATCCCATGAGGGCTTTTCAATTCTTTAACAGTTTCAAAGAAAAGAAATGGATATTTCCAGATATCTATTAATTTCATATTTTCTTATTAGTCACAATGTATTTCTGGAAAAATTCTAGTTCAGATTAATACCCTTACACGACCTATTTTATTTTAAAGAAATCAAGCAACGTGCCTTCAAGATGGTGGCCATGATGCGCATACCAGTACTGTTATTAACGTATTTGCCTTTCATTCCTTTAAGTGTTTTATCAATAAAAGGGTGTCGTGTTCGGACGTTTGTTTCACCCTATAAATAACTTCCAGGGGCTACGTTGCAACTCTACAACTAAGGCTCTGAAAAGTTGATACTTTACAATTTGCGTGTGTTCGTGTCTCCGTGTGTGTAACAAACTATGAACATTCCAATGCGATACTTGTCGGTCATTTGACAATCTTCCCTAACTAAATATCGGATAAACTTGTATTAGAAATTAAAAAAATAATTTGATAAAGTAAAGCAGATGGGAACAGGGGATCGTAAGGAAACATCAACACTGTTTGCTAGGAAAGTCGAAATAACGATTTCTTAGATTTCAAAGATCTACTGGAACATCGAGTTTTAATTTTGATTTTTTTTTTTTTTTTTTACATTATAAAATTGCAGAGGTACAATATTTTATGATGAGCAACCTTTTGCTGTTAAAAACAATTGCTATGAAAGTTTTGATACTTGGAAGGTACCATCCATTGGATTTGAATAAGTTATCGAATTGGCTCTCATCAGAATTACTTCATTGTTGCGTTGCGTGATAAAGCTTAAGAAGGAAAAAGAATAATGCTATTGAACTCTCTCTCTCTCTCTCTCCTTCTTTCTCTCTCTCTCCTTCTTTCTCTCTCCTTCTTTCTCTCTCTCTCTCTCTCTCTCTATCTCTCTCCTTCTCTCTCTCTCTATCTCTTTCTACCCTATCTCTCGTTTGAGGCAAGAGTAATTTCTGAAAGCAGTGATTCCGCCAGACCCCCTTGTGGGAAGGGGGTCTCAACTCCCAAATCTTCGAGACCACCACCAAACTATAAAATTTTTACGGTAAAAAAATAGATAGAAACCGTACAAAACTCCATTTACACCATCACAATTTTGACTTTATACACCCTCCCTCCTCAAACTGAAAATTCTGACGAAATTCCTGCCTGAAAATCTTTCAGTTTATTCTATTTTTTCTTCTCACTTTCAATTCTAGAACTTGTAGAATCATCCACCGCCCCCCCCCCCCGAAAAAAAGAAACAGTGGTGATTCAATACAATTTTGAGCATCATTTGTCTGTATTAATACAACGCCATCGCGTTTAATACAACACATTCACAACACGGTAATTATGTTTGTATGCTACATCTATTGGGCTGAATCAACATCGAATTCTACTGTCGAATTAACTGGCACAGTGGTAGTCAAATTGTGTTGAATTAACATCGTCTTTTTTTTTAATGTACTCTTCTCTTATTCTCTAGTGATTATGTTTGAGGGACAGACTTATGACTCTAATATCATTTTCTGGCGTTTTTATGTATTAAAGTAAAATAAAAAATTCAAAGGCTTTTATTTGTTTCTGAGGGGAAATTACACTTTTCTTCCTGAAATAATACGTTCGCACTATTATTATTATTTCAAAAAGAAAGACGGTAGTAATGATGGATTGTTTCCAGGTTACTTAGACCACTAATCGAATGTAATTAGTTACAGCAAAATTTAATTGCATGATAAAATTGTTTGTTTACCATTATTATTATGTGCATTGATTAAATCCCACTTATTTGATATGTTGAGACGCGTTATTCTTCGATCTTAATCATATCGAATAATGGATCAATCCAAAGTTTCGTGTGGCTTGGTACAACGGTGTAGATTTCAGAAGTCAAAGTGAAGTTAGTCAGTAAGTACCAACGATCGTACTTTCTTCGTAGAAAGTTGGTTTGCATTCAGGAAGTCCTGGGTTCGATAGCAGTGGCCAACCATCTGACTCGTGTTTTTCCACGCCAGGAGAATACCAGGATAGTACCTTCAACTTAGACCTTGACTGACTTCTTCCCTTACGCAATACCGGCCTGAGCCATAGATTCCGAAAGGTCATAAATAAATTTAAATAGCCAATGAGTGTTCTCCCTTAGTCATTAGTCCAATGAAAACACGATGAAAGTTTTCTGCAAATTAGACTTATGGTGTGGGAGAACATCTCAATTTCTTCCGGAATGCTAGACTTAAAAAGAAAAGAAAAACAAACTTGAGATTTGGAGGAAATTTTCATTTCGTAACTAAATGGACGATAAGAACATTCGTCTTCGCCGTGCATGATAGGTAACCATGCAACACATTTGAGTTTGCTGGGCTGCGGACATATCAGGCGTTTGATGTGACAAAAATATATCGTCAACGGGGGTTAGCTTGGGCACAACTAACGCATCAAAATTTGGCAAGTTTTTTGTTTGTTCCATGAATTATACATGCTTGAGATTTTGTGCAAATATAGGGTATGAAGTTCACTTACTATTGGTATCTGTTGTTAATTCATATGGTTTTAAAGAGCAGAATAAAAAAAAAATCCAAGTGCATTTTTGTCTGTAAAAATTGTATTCAATATCAAATGTACCTGTGTGACATAATTGGAAGATATGCATAATTTCGTTTTTCAAGAACAGGCGAAAGCCGGACCTTGTAAACAATTGTTTGACCCTTTTATCATAATTTTATTGGAACCCCTTTTTGTTTCCTAATTTAGGGATTGCATAGGGCATCACTATATTACTATATTTTCAATGGATTATTTACTTTGAGTTTATTGTAATGAGTAATGCTCTTGTGAGATTAACAATTATTCCTTGTATATTCATTTTATATCAAGATTTGTTAGATTTGAATCGTGGTTACGTGGAGTTCTATGATTGGTTCCTTTGTTCGCGCGGATTAAGAGGAAGGGCCACCATGTTCAAATCAGCTGGGAGTTGGCTACGGTGAGTTCGACAAGCGTAAATCTTTCTCTACTGCAAAATGTATGTCTCCGAATTAGGCAATTTAGTTCATGTATCATTATTCCAAGTATATTAGTGTATTTATGGGAAAGAGAAATAAGAAATGTGTATGCAAAGTTTAGAAGACTTTTTAAATAGAGTGAAAGGTCAGTATTCATCACTATTCGCTTTGCCCCGCAAAGAATTATTCACTTTGCCGTAAGTTGTCATTTACAACAAAAGACTGTCTATACCACTTGTACGTCATAGTTGCAATTACTTTGAAACTTGAAAACAAAGCTAAGATAACACATTATTCGTTCATCGTGCGTTCGCAACAAAAATTAGCAGATACTACGGAAATATTTTGAAAAACCTACATCTTGAAACATTTTCAGAAACGCGTATTTTCATTTGTCTTCTTTTCTTTTCTTTGCCACACAGCAACACACAGGCGTTCAATCTCGACGACATTTTGTTACTAGTGACGTCACATTCCACAACTAAGTTTTGTTACTATTTCTTACTAAAAGGTTGTAAATTCCATTACTCGGTTTGGGGTCATATATGCACTTTGCTCCCCACCACCACCATCCACCTGTGCATTTTACATAAATTTCACACCTAGACAGACCTTTCTTTCCCCCCGAAGGCGCTGCACCCCTTCGAAACCAACTTCTAAGTACATGTCTGTTAAAGGTTCATGAATTTTATCTCCAGTGTTTTTTTTTTCAATTCACTTTTTTTTTCTCGGTCCGACTGCGAGTTGTAACAGCAAACTAAATGAATTCGGTTTTAAAACTTACAAGATTTTGAGTTAATGAGTAAACTTGGAGGGTCATTACAGATAAACAGAAAGAGAAGAAGAAGAAGAGGATAACCTGTGTATCCTAAAGGCAGTGTCTCTTTCAGAGGCAGACTGGGAGGTATTATCCCCAAGAAAACGAAAAATACGTACCCCCAGACACGTTATCAAGAACTAAGCCTAGTTACTATATAACATGGTTTGATACACTCCCGGCAAAAATCACTGTACTGGTTAATGTTGCATTTTTTTTATAACTATTATATCTATGTACCCCAACCCGAGGTGTAAACATGCAATATATTGTTTAGAATACGTGTATTTCCAAAAATCTTTCAAACAATTCATAGCGATAGAAGCTGACAGCGGTAGTCGTGTGTTCTAAGGCGTCAGACCAGTGTCTCTGAGGCCCTTTCTACACGAGAGGGGAAAAATGGCGGATTTACCAGGAACCAAACGCGCCTTCTAACAAAACCTATGCTTTTAAATGTACATGTCAAATCGCGCTGTGAAAACGTTCGTGTAGACACGTGCATTTAAAAGCATGTTTTTTTTTTGTTTTTTTTTTAGAAGACGCGTTTGCTCGCTGTAAAACAGCCGCGTTTTCCCCGCTCGTATAGGTGTCTTAGGGCTCATTTTCGTGGTGTTTCGTGATGTAGTTTTATTACGTGATGTAACACGTGTTTCAATTGTCTATTCACCCAAATCGCAAGCAACGCGAGTGTGTTTGAAAATCAGCCTAAGGGCTTTGGGTTCAAATCTCGGCTGGGGGAATAGATGTTTGTGGACTTTAGAAACTTAACAGCTAATAGAATTGAGTTGGCCGAAGAAGTTAGTTATTAAAATAGAGCAAAATATAAAGTTTACCAAAGGTTCGTAGATATAGGCTAGTTTAAACAGCCAGACAGGGCCAATGAACTATATACGAATTGTTTGTAGTTAGAAGCGCCAACAGATAAAAGGCTATAACGGGAACAATAGCATTCAAAGACTAGGTGCAAAATGACACACACACGACACTTTTCGGCTCATAAATGAACATTTACGCATTTGAAGAATAAATAATGTTACGATTATATTAGCAACATGCAGTGGTTAAAGCCCTTTTGCAGTTGTGGAATGGACTTTTGTTGCCAAAGTCAAATCATTGAACTCTTGTTTGCGTGCTTAAAATAATTTTGGGATCCCTTCCGATTCTTTTTTTCTGGTCTTCTTCCGGATGTGTGGGGGAAGAGCCATTCAGTCTCTCCACTTTATCTTCAGGCCTCATTTGGTGACCTTTTTTCCTAATACTATTATTTCTCTCAACGACCTCTCTTTCTCTGTTTTTTTTCTTCAGGGTCAATTGAGCACATGTTTCCTGATATATGAATCTTGCTACACAAATATGGCTACCATCATACTTATATATTGCTATATTATTTGTGTGTTTTTTCTTGTCTTTTTTTTTTTTTTTTTTTTTTTGTATTTCAATATTAACTTGTTTCAGATACTTTGATTGCCGTAAAATGATAACTCAAGCCTAACACCTCATTGTTCTGATTCCGCCTACTGACTAATATTCCAGTTCTCCCACAGCCAGTTTCACAAAACATTTAAACTCCGTTTTAACTTAAACGACGAGTTAATCTACGTGTCATAGGTAAAATAATTATACAGAGCATGTAACAGCCTAGTTGCTATTCCATTTTTTATATTAATTTTCTCCCCTTTTATTTTCTTAGTCTCCGTTTTGTTTCCTTTCTGTGTGTTCTCTTTAGCTCATTCTCTTTGGTTGGTTTTACACTCTTTGAGCGTGTTTCGTTTTGATTTCTGCTTTGGATTTTTAATCGTTATCCATCCAGGTTTTCGTTAGTCATGCAGCAATGACTTGGATCTAACGTTTGTTTTTGATTGGACCATAGTCAGTACTTCGTGACTTGTTTTTTGCTGATTGGTGTGAATCAGCCTTCTTCTCCGTTTGCTGGGAGAACTGCTCTACCACGCCATGTTAGTTTAGTTCCAATTTTAATGACGAGATGAATAAACGTATGGGCTTTCCGTCATCTGTACTTCCTAAGCCCTGTTTACGAGAGGTAGATATAAGCACTAAATTTAGTAAATATTTTGATAATATTTCGACTGATTTCGTCCGTTCCGGAAAATTATCTTAAATCTTATTAAGAAGAATAGAACCGTTATAAGTGCTATCAGGACTTTTCAGCGACATTATTTCGGAATTTTCACTTTATTAAATTTATATTTTGTTTTGAGATTATTTATCAAAATGTACAATATGTTCTAAATTTTAGTATGGGGCCGCTATTAACCGAATTCTTACATTACAAGTATCGGTTCGTTAGATTTTAATAATCATATGCCAATTTCTCGTCTCCAGTCTTCCAAATCCATTCGAAATTCCCGGTTAGCCATGTTTGACAGCTACCGCATATTTTCCTTACTTGATCAAATTAGCAACATGTCTGTTCCCAGCAACATGGCTATCTTTGCGTACCGTTTTCATGTTAATAGTAAATTTTATATTATTCGACATGGTTCGATAATCTTGGTTTCAACTCCAGCCACTATTCTCCGATGAAAAAGTCATATTTTAAAATATTATTGTGCATTTTCAAGATTTATTCAGAACGTCTTTTGTATAAGGTAGTAATCATCTGTAATGACGTCACACAATTAATAGTGCTAAATTGATTCTTTCTGCACCATGTATTTTGGACAAAACTTCTTTCGTGTAAGTAATGCTGTAATAAAACTTTTCTAAATTATATAATAATGTTTTGGGCATAATTTGTGAAAATATCAACCAAATTTATTAATTATTATAGAAATTATGGACATTTATATTTGACTACGCAACTTTCAGTTCTGCTTAATTAATTCAATGTATACCAGCGATTCAAATTTGTTTGTTCCTTCAACTCAACAGTAATTCTGTTCAGATTCTTACGAAACTATCATATCCGAAAACGTGTAATATGTAAATTCAAAGTAATAAATTGAAATTCTGAATTTTTTATATTTCTTCGAACAATCTTGTGTTTATGTTCAGTGAACGTAGTATAGAAACCTCTCAGTTAACCAGTTGCGATTGAAGGCATTAGTTCATAATCCTCATACAGTGTTTAGTAATATTTATAATGTGCAGTGAGTTATTTAATGTTTAACTTGATATTCATTGGAAATTAACTACTAATCGTTACGTGAAGTTGACAGCAATTGATACTCATTATTTCTGTGTTTCGGTAAACCTATCGTACTGAGTGATGTGATTTTAATTAGATTAGATCGGTTCATAAATCCGTATGCCAGTGGTAGGATCCTTTCGCCAGCTGAGAAGTGATATCTTGGGAAAGGAACTATATATTGAATTTCTGGTTATTTCTGCGTTGACATATGAAGTGACTCCAGCATGTGATTTGTGTGAATAAATATTATTTGCGTTTTGCGTTATGACACTACGTTTGGATTGAGTTGCGACCGTCATTCGTTTGTGTTCGTTCGTCTTTATTTCAGGAATTGCGATTCCAGACTACAGGTGTGGGCCCTACTAAGGTAAAGGTAAGACATGGTCTTTTGCCACCCTGTAGACTTCGAAGTGAGTAAAGAGACAGTATGAGTCACATATGAGTCGTTATGCGTATCATCGTTTGAGATTATTTCCCAAGTAAGGATTTGCGTTTTTCTTTCTTAATCTGTCGCTAATCTGAACCAGCTGGTACTTCAGAGTATGAACTGACGATCTAATTAAAAGATTGGAGATGTCGCCTTACCGGTATTTCCTCCCTCGATCAAAATTAATTTTTTTTACAGCGATCACAAGGATCTGGAATCCCCTTTCCCATATATTCTTAAATCTGAAAGGCATTTCTGCGCCGCTCGTCTGGGGTGTAGAAAATGTTTGGAGCTAGAGGTTAGGTTAGATGCGTTGCGTGGGTACTCTAGGCTCCTGGCGACCCTATTTGTCTGTGTGATCCTCTTTTGGGATCTTATGTTGGGGACGTTTCAAGCAATACCTATCCTTTCAAATACTTTTTCGCCACCTGGCGCCTGTTTCACGAAAGTACTTTATAACTTTTTACTCTTCAGTTTCCATTTCCGGAGGACTGTCTCAAGACCGGCAACCTCCTGTTCTCATTCAGTCACTTTTCTACCACTTTGTTTATGTAATATGATTATACAAGACAATATTGAATTGTTAGTGGACTTTGGCACCCAAAGGTAGGCAACCAAACGACAGTAGGCATAAATATTGTGGCAGGAGCTCAGTGTTCTTGAGACAATCCTCCGGAAATACATACAGGCGCTTAGACTAAAAAGGAAAGCATGGGACGCGCTCCCATATACAGTCACTTCATAAATTCTTCAATTGCCACGCCTCATGCTTTTCTTTCTAGTCATGCATAAAGAAAAATAATTTAGTACGAATTGTTTAAGGTAAGGTAAATATAAAGCAACGATCTCCAACAAAAAGATGGCAGCACTATCTACGTATATGTCTAATGTACTTTTATCGTCGCATGAAATTTTAGTGATGCTCCTACAAATTCAAGCCTAGAGAGTTCAAATTTCGGGGAAGAAAGCTCATAATCAATTCAAGAGTTCGATCAATACCGATTTATTTTCGTTTTTCTTCATTGTTGAAAGAGCTTCATCGTTGTTGTGAATATCAAAACCTATAACAATGAAGCTCTTTCAACAATGAACAAAAATGAAAATGAAAAGTTGGCATTGATCAAACTCTTGAATTCGTTATGAACTTTTCTTCCCTGAAAGTTTGATCTCTAGGCTTAAATTTGTAGAAGCAGCATTGAAATTTCGAGGAACGATAAAAATACATTACACGTATTTTTAGGTAGTGCTGCCATCTTTTGTTAGAGATCGTTGCTTTACATTAACCTTAAGAAAAGTTTTTTAAGTTCTTTTTAGTTATTTCGGTTTTCGGATATTTTTTCTCAAGCTGATAGTTTGTCATCCAACTCCTGAAGTGTTCTGCAACCAGTCAAACGCAACATCGTAGCAGGCCAGTATTTATTTTAGGATAAAGAAGTTCATATTTTTTTAAAAAAAGTTAAAATATGCTTTTAAAATATAGAAATATACAGAAATAAATATATGAAAGTAACAATGGAATATTGTATTGTCACCCGACTTACGTCGCTGTGCAAAGTTTCAACATTGTATGGCGTCAGGAAATAAGTTAAATTAATGTTGCAAGATTTGAGGACACCACGAACTATTGTGAACTAAAGAAAATAATGTGAGAAGGGATGATCTCTACAGAAAAAAAAAAAATAACTCGTCATCACAAAAACCTCGTAAAAATTACGACACAACGTAGTACACAGAATGGAACAAACGACATAGACTAACTTCAGTCTTTCAGTGTAGACAGAGCTGTATGAAATAGGAATGTACTGAAGTTAGGGTAGGGGAGTCCACCGTCGCTAAAGTTTTTCTTTACCTCATTTTCACTAAACGCTCTTCAGCTCGTTAAGATGATATGAATCCTATCGTTTTCGGAATATAAACGTATTTAGACAGAAAATAAAAATTAAATGTAAGCAAAACATGTTGTTCTGCGCCCCTCAGTTTAGCGCCCTTTGAACGTTCATCGCTCGTACTTATCTAAATCCAATACTGGTTTCAATAAAATATTATGAAGACTTCTAAAAATCTCTATATTTGTTAAGAATTTCTACCATACACATGGATTTATTCATTCTTTTTATCGTGCGTATATCACAATTATGAAATCAAACATACGTAGATTTCCTGTTGATGTAATACCTATAACCAAGGTCAGTTGATATTGTATTGATAAGTTACACGACTTTTTTTTTTGTTTCCTTAGTGGCACATCCGGAAACGTGTTTTTAAGTAGTTTTTTTTTCATCCGTTGAACACTTGGTTATGACTAGCTGCGACATCTATGCCCTATGGCTACACTGAAAACGTGCAATTTTTTTTGTCATTAAAAAAAATGTATATCTCAAATCATTAAAGTTTTCGTAATGTTTTGTATATTTTCTCGTTTCTGATTCTATTTGATTTTTTTTCTTTGTTGTGTATTATTTTCATTTGAATTAGACTGTACACTGCACGTTAAATCAGAAAATGGGAATTGTTTACTCTTTTTTTTTTTTTGATGAAAGATTTATTTAATCGAAAATTACTGAATTTCAATTGAAAAGTATGTTTTTTTTTTAACTTTGGATAGAAAATGTGATCTTTTAAAATGAGATTCCGATGTTTTACGGATAGAATTTATTCTTCAGTCTTGGAAGGGAGATTTCTCATCTTTCTAGAGTAGTTCACAATGCATCAGGGGTACTAGATAAGTTTGTCTTTCGTCATTTGATACCGCGAAGGTTATCGAACGATGAAGCCCTATTGTGAAGTTAAAAATAACTACAGGTCTGATAAATTTTCTCAATATCAAAAATATACCAAAAGATGTCACGAGTAAGATGCATACAATAAATCTTTAAATGTTGTTGTCAAGTACCTGACAGGACAAAAGAGACAATTTTGAAGGCGTTCTCTCGCAGTTGCGTGGCTAGTCTAGGAGATAAAGCCTTGGATAAGCTGCCCGAAGGTAGTAAGTAGGTTCAGTTTACACCGGGGTATTTTTTTATACTTTTTTATTCACAACAACGTTACTTTCCTTTCTTATTGTTGTGATTAAATGCTCCATTTTGTTTCTTTTTTTATATTTTCAACTTTAATTGCATTTATTTCATGCTCAAAAGACGAAAAATTCACCTGAATAGAAGTAAATCCATCTTAAGAATGATTATATTCCCATTGAAAAGAGCTACCATAAGTACCCTCCCTTATTTTCGAGCGGAAATGTCTATTTTTTTTCTCCGATGAAAAACCACTCTCGTAAGATGATATATTCACCTCCATTTGAGCGAAATTGCGTTCTTCGGAATTTAGTGCATATTCTGTCTTTTTCTTTGTCAGTTCCATAACATGGTAAAACGTTCCTTCCTTATGTA
Organism: Lepisma saccharinum; assembly: GCA_022664845.1. Classification (NCBI taxonomy): domain Eukaryota; kingdom Metazoa; phylum Arthropoda; class Insecta; order Zygentoma; family Lepismatidae; genus Lepisma; species Lepisma saccharinum. The sequence goes on along the minus strand of JAGDQP010001346.1, from coordinate 46,141 downwards.
AAAGAGTTTTCTTTTTTTTCTTCTTTTTTAAAATAATAATCTCTAGTTGTCGCGTGCGAATGCTCCTGTAGTTCAGTGTAATCAAATGTGCAACTCTTTCTGTCTCATTCAGGGACACTTTGTAACTTACAGCAGATACGTACGATACATCCATGACCTTAGTTGCTTGTACTCTTGTGAGATAATGCACACAATGTGAGTGAGAATGTACTTGGCTTGTATATTTTCACAACAAGAACAATTACATTCAGAAATTACAGCATTTTTTGAGGAATTACTGTGAACGTATTTTAATGCATTGTTACATAAGTATCTCCATTTTTCTTAAGCTTTCTTTATAATAGGATGCTTAAAAAGACTTCGTATATAAGGAATATTATCTGAGAATTTTCGATAAATATGAATTACCAATCTTAACTCAAAACTAAGAAATCTGAAAGTTTGCTTATCTGAAAGTTTGCTTATAAAATGGCATAACAATTGAACTAGCCGGGAGGAGAAAGGAAGGAACTGTAATCAGTGCAATGTTAAAAGGCTGATAAAAGATTTGTTCGCTTAGCATACACTAGCTGCACTGAAGTTTAACGTCGGTTTTTCATGCATGCGCTAGCCTAAGGCAGTGTCGAACAGTGTCAAAGGATGTGACTTTACACTGCGTATTTGTATAAGGGGAGACAATTCTCGGTCGGACAGGCGCAAAGTTTCCTTCTTTTAGCACGGGACGTTATCTACATTCTCTTTTCTTTCTCACTTAGACCGGTTTTTCATACAGGCGCTCGCCGTGTGCTTTGCTTGCGATTTGGCTGAATAGCAAATTGAAACGCGTGTTTAATACGTGTTCTACAGGTAACACGTGTTTCTATTGGCTACTCATAGAAATTGCAAGCAAAGCACGCGGCAAACGCCTGCAAGAAAAACCTGTTTTCTGCTCATAAGGACTGCTTTTCTTGCAAGCGTGCGTTGTTTGCGATTTGGGTGAGTAGCCAATTGAAACAGATGTTTTATTGTGTGTTCTACGTGTAACACGTGTTTCAATTGGACACTCACCCAAATCGCAAGCAACGCACGCTTGCAAGAAAAACAGCCCTAACGCAACACCACTGACAATTGTCTGTACTCAGCTGCACTGGCTCACGAGCAGGCGTACACCCTCACGAGCCGCTGAGGTCCATTGAATTGAGTGGTGCGGAGCTCACTTAACCAAAAACTGTTAAGTATTTAGAAATTGTGTTTATTCCTGTACAAAATCCAATTAACTGGTTGCAACATAGCTGCTCATCGAATATGAGAAATAAATTCCCTACCTTAACACTTACAAGATTTGTGCAGCGAAATTAGAGGTGCATTTCAAAAATGTAGGGGGTTCCAATATTAGAATGGACTGTGGCAATGCTGTTGGTGAAGAGTGACACGGGGTAAGGGGAGGGGGTTCTGTCTACCTCAGTATGTCACTTTCAAATAAGAGGAGCAAAGTTACAAACGTCCAGAAAATATTGAAAATTGACTACACCCGGAAACACTTAAATTTAAAGTGCGACTTCTGATTGTCAGTTTTTCATGATTTTCGATATATCCCAGGTTTGCCAGGTGTAGTCAAGTCAAAGTTTCCAGATATTTGCGATTTTCGTTAAACACATCCCCCAGTCTCCCACAAACAGTGTTGCAAGAACCTATTCTAATGTTGCAAATAATCAACATTTTCAGAATATACTACTAGTACCCCTACACAAAGTTTGTAAGCTTTTAGTTAGAGAGTTTCTTTCTGATATTCTGAAACAAACGTAGAGAAGAAAGGCTACGAGAAGGACAGATTGGAATAATCTATAACAGTAGTTCCCAATCCTTCTTGACTTACTGACCATGGCTCCCTATTACGTTACATTTTTCGGGGGTAGACCTAGACAGAGTAAAGCAGTGCTCAATTTTTCAATAACTATAGTAAAGGTATTTTAATTAGGTCAATAAGATATAACCAAATATATGTATAATCGATGTTGAATTGCTTAGTAAACAATACAGTTTTATTTACACCAAAACAAATAGAAGCTTCAGTACAAAGATTAACAGGAAAAGTCGATCGAGGTAGTTGTGTGGCCTGAGGCGCTAACCTAGCGTCTCCAAGGTTGCTGATTTAAATCCCTTCTGGGGCAAGGATGTTTGTGGACTTTAACAAGCATTGCTTCCATATAATCGTGAGGAGCCGAAGTCAAAGCTACTAAGGCGCCATATGGTAGAGCGTTGGCTTAGCTTTCGGGAGTCCTGGGTTCAATCCCAGCGGCCGATCATTCTGACTGAGGATTTCAAAGTTTCCCTCAGTCACACTAGGCAAATGCCGGGATGTTACCTTGAACATAGACCTTGGCCGACACCTTCCCACATCCTTTCTCTTCCCCTACCTCGACTTGAGCCTTAGATGCCTAAATACCATTAAAAATTTTCAGATTCAAAGTTACTTAAATGGCACCATTCAAAATAAAATTTATTAAAGTTTATTAAGAGAAAAAGCAAGAATTTGAATTTAGAATAAAGTGGGAAAAGGCCTACATTTCTTTAAATAATCCTAATAAGACGGATGAGCTTGTTCGGGACGGGCGTAAGCCATAGTGCTGTCACCGCCCCAAAATTTATTCTACTTACTTATTTATAGTTGAACTTGTTTTTCCGTACAAATTTAATCAAATCTTTGTGTTATTTTTTAGATTACTACGCACAAAGAATTTCTGTTCCAATGTAAAATTTTGCCCTGTGTTGTTATTTTTTGTCACTGAAATTACTGAGAAACCAGCTTCACAAAGGGAAGAAACAGAAAGATGAACGGAAACACAGAGCACTTGCTTTTTTTTCAGCTGGGTATTCATCAATTTGACTTCAATATTGTAGACATTGACATACAACAGTCATATTTGGAAAGTGGCTAATATATTGTACAGGTAAGAAGACTCTTTCGAGTCTTGAATTTTTTCGGTTATAACTATTTTTCACTAATTTGTCTTCGAGTTCCCAGTTAACTATGAGGAGCTGTCAAATGAAAACAGGTCAGACGCCAAAAAGTGTCATTGAACATTTATTACCTCAAAAGTAACCCCCCAAAATGTTAATACATTTATCCCACTGGGAGGTAAGAAGAGCAATCCCATCCTTGAAGAAGCTTCTGGGCTCCCGACGTAACTGCATCTTTACCCAGTCACACACATCCTCGTTCGATAAATCGGATAGCGCGAAAGTTGTTTGATAACTGTACTGACATCTGTTGGGGACACGGGAAAGCACAGTGACAACTTGCATTGACACAACAGTAATTTTTTTATTGTGCTGGAAGAAAGGTTAGCGATACGTGTGTTCGTCAAACATCAGAAAGTACAAAGGAGGCAAGTAAAGAATAGAGAGGTGTGGTTCGCTTTTTGACTGCTGAGAGAGTTGAAGGACGAGAATGTTATCGCTGCATGTCTGTTGCCCAGATCTCTCTGTGATTTCTATATTTTTGGAGAGCTGAAGACAGACAGACATTGATAGACATCGATTTTTATCGGTAGAGGACAGAAAGTTGTGGTTAAATCGGCTGTCCAGGGTTGAGCGTCTTATCTCCCATAAGTGGAATAAATGTATTACAAGTTTTTGAGATTACTTTTGAAATAATAACTTAAATGTACACTTTTTGGCATCTGGCCCCTTTTCATACATTGTGTTGGCTCATCAGGACCTTTATTAACCTTCATGTTTTTTTAGGAAGCAAGAAAACTCTGTCTTTTCAAAGTTAGAGGAACAATCAACAGTGTCGTTTGGCAGCAAATCATTGAAAATTCACTTGCTTTCATTTCATACACCTTTTTGTTACAATTTTAATTCGAACTTTCAATTAATTAGTAAAATTATCTTAAAGGAAAGAAGGTTGTTATCAAATATTTGAAAAGAAAAAATACCCACACATAGATACGCACTACAACCGTAATAATCACAGGATACAGCTTTTAATAAGCTTTTTTTTTCTTTGTTTTTTAAACGTTTTCCGTAATGTTGTTTCATTTTTCTCTTCGTTAAAAAAGAACGTTGTAAATAACGTAGAAGTGTAAAATACAATTTTTGATAAATCACGTTCTCAAGGAAGTATAGATATCGTATAGAGATACTCTGAAGTGTTAGTTGAGTATTCTTTAACAAGATAAATTCATTTAAGTACTCGTGAAAGTAGTAATACTATTAAGAATAGTAGTAGTAGTAATTTTATTACGTCTTTTTCAAAGTATCGCTTTTGCAAAAGAAAATAATGAGGTATTTTAGCAGTGTGAAAAAAAAGTTCTTATGTCATTTTGAAGCGAAAGGAAGTGACGTACACTATAACAGTTATATGAGTGAATGCAGGAGCGGAAATGAAAGATAATGTTCACATAAGACAAGTGATATGAGGAAGTTTTAACTTTTTTCTGCATTTTTTTTTTTTTAAATTGGTGTCTCTTGAACATTTATCTCATAAGAGGAATATTTAATATCACGATAATTACTGCATAATTACAAGTTTTAGTTTAAAAATTACAAGTATATGTTTGTCATCAAAGTTATCTCGTGATTCTAATTTATTTTCGCAAGTCTCATTCCAAAGTAAGTCTGTACGACGTTGAATTAGTAGATTGTATAAAAAGAAAGAATATACAGGGTGTTGCATGAATGATGGTAACAGCATCGTTGTAAGTGACGTCATATCTCTCCATAAGTAATGTTCTGACGTATGACGTGTCATCTTCGTAAATCACGATCAAAATTGTACACAATACATGTATAGACCTAATGAAGTAAACATGTATGAATGAAGGACGCAGATTGGAGGGGATTTTTATGTACAATATTACTTACATTATAATGACATTCTTACGTTCGGAAATACGACTATACAACACTCCCTCAATCTTAAACTTTGGTCTAAGAAGTATGTTGGGTACGACCTTGATTGTGATTTGCTAAACCGACATGTCTTCCGTCGTTATTTGTTGACATATAAGGTCATTTGTGGCAATGCTGCTCCATATATGGACGCATTCAACTCGAAAACAGCGCATGTTTCCAATTTTATTTTTAGAATAAACTTTTCCCTTGTTTTCGTGTGAAGAATTCTGTATTAAATTTATGACCATTATTTTTGCAACACCCTGTATGTCATCATTAAGCTTTGTCCTTGTTTCGAACTGAACAGCCACGGTAGAAGCCGATCCAGGTGGCCGAGCTGGCTAGTGCGGTAGTCTGTCGACTCAAGGATCGCGGGTTCGAGTCCCGCGTCGGGCATGGATGTGATTTTAACTGTGCTGTCTGTAGTTAGGAAAAATCAGTAATAATATCAGTTGAAACAGTTTATTCCAGTGGGGCTGCGCATTCGGCTAGGGTGCGTTTCACTGTTTTTTTAAGTAGTCGTGTGGGCTGAGGCGTCTGGCTAGCGTCTCCAAGTTTCCGGGTTCGAATCCCGGCTGGGGCATGGGTATTTCTGGATTTTCGAAACTCAACAGCGAAGACAATCAAGACGGACCGAAGTCACTAGTTACCAAAATGCTTCTGAAATACAAAGTTTATCAAAGTTTTAACATTTCGAACTAAAGTTCAAATCAAACAAACAATAACTCTGTATCCTGGCTACACTAATGTAATCAGTAATTTACTTAATAGTGACAGCTATCTGGTCTGTTCAATTCTCACCTCAGCTTCGGCGAGAAGGCACACATGGCAGGGGAGAAAAATGTCTCTGAGAGCTGACTTTCCCCACCTCTGCCCTATAGTTTGTGGATGGTAGCAGATGTGCATGTGAGAGAGAAAGAGAGAGAGAGACAGAGAGAGAGAGAGAGAGAGAGAGAGAGAGAGACAGACAGACACACAGAGTCAGTTTAAGTAAATCTGAAGTAAGTATGGTGTACTGTTGAAATTTGGCTCTACAGACTGTATATGATGAAAATTCATCTTGATGTTGATAAATCGGCTGTCTTCAAAAACACTCGGCCTGGGTTATTAAATTAATAATTATTAGTCCAGTTATAAGGTGAACAGAAAGCTATAACCTAAGCCCATTACAAGTTAGAGACGGGGCTCCACAGTCTAGTGGTTAGAGCGTTGGACTCATGTCCGCGTGGTTCCGGGTTCAAATCCACCCAGCGTCGTGAGGCAAACTTTAGAGTCACGTGAATAAAGACGTGACGACCACTTGGTCTAGGAAGCCTCTAATACGCCTGTTCGTGGTCAAGATGCGCGCAGTTCCACCAATCACGGACCGACGGTGTTGAGGCAGGCTCAGGACCTATCGGTCTGTAACGCTAGTGGTTATTATTTGTTATTACAAATTAGACCGATGACATTACTCAGTGAGCATTCTTCCAGGTAAAGAGATGGATTATGTAGCAGCTACCTTCCCGGAATTCATTTGGTAAAATTGGAAAATCCTCTTAGAAATATTAATTAGGATGGTCCGCAACAAATCACAAACTTACGGGGTTTTTCGGTGCCTCCGCGAGATTATGGAAACTGGCTAACCCTCCTTTCATTTTCATAAAAATGCTTCAAATAAAAAAACGTAGATTCTACACCCTCAATAAATTGAAACATAACTTTAAAATTTACTTATAAAGCGTTGAAAGTAATATGGGACAAGGTTGTATCCTTCCAACAAAAAAATCAGCATATCAAATCCATACTTTCAGTCACTGTTTCCGTCCTTGTTAAGCGATTAAATTTTGTTTACAATTTAAATGCTCTCGCTTAAATTAATGAGACAGTTCTTCATTATTTTTCTTCTTTGAAATCGTCTTTTTTCTATCCCTTATTTCCTTGATCTGATTCTATTCAGTAAACAACAAAACCATAAATAAATAAAGTAACAGTTATGAAAGGACAAGTGTAAGATATTTCAGAGAAATTTTTGGAAGTGAAAATCAAATTTTCCTCAAGCATGTCATGCGGTGGCCTTTACTTAGACGTATTTCTTTGAAACGTTAATCCTACAGGGCAAAAATTCACAGGGTTTGTCACGTATAATTTATTATAACTTCTCGTATAAATATTAAATGTCAAAGACATAATTTTACACTCTTAGTTAATTAAATGGCTTTCTTTTCTTTATTATAATTGTTACGGTCTGTCATTAGACCTAAGAGTGCTACAATGACCTTGTAAATATATTTACATGCCTTACTAGTTGAAAGATCTTTTTCTTGATATGTTGAGATCTGTTGCACCAGCCTGCTGTTTTTCACACCAATGCGTATACTAAAAAGTGCACATTTCTCGGTTCGTAGATTGATAATCTTTCTGTGAAAACATAGCCATTATTAATATTGTGCTAATATAGACAAAGCCTGGCATGCAAGTTTATTTTTCCTCATGCGTTTATATTATGCTTAGTGCGGGATCCCACTTTATTTTTAATATATATGTAAAGTTTTGTATAATGCACATATTATAAACAAACTTCGTATTGTCCTTGATACGTTCTCCATGAACAATATGCAGGGTTACGTGATACTAACTTTAAATTTCAAAGGAATATTATAGATTACATCGACGGAAAATTGTATTGATAATGTGGAACTCGATTTGCACTATACCTACGAAAATCAAATACTTAGGTAATTGGATGCAGTCTTGACATTAACATATCGTCGGCTCAGAGTTATAAGGTTCTAACTACATAGGATTTTGATGTTACATAGGACCTTATAATACTCAGCCGACGATATCCTGAGGCGCCATATTGATACACATGGATTGAAACACAATCATATCAGTTCGTTAATACGAAAAAAAAACGTATTCTAAGGAATCTTGACAGAAAATAGCACCTCTCTCATTTAACTACCTTCTCTTATGGGTCTTCAGTCTAACTCAAGATATGGATTTAACAACAGGAAAACATTCATTGACAAAAGTCACCCGCACACACACACACACACACACATTCAACATGAGACAACAATTCAGAAGATAGACATTAAACCCTCATTTTGACTCTGGTTCCACATCCAGGGTTCGGAAAGATTTGTTGTGGTGTTATCAGATTAAAAAGGGAGGTGTTCGTAAATCGAGCAAACTGAACGGAAATCTGAAGTCAATTTTTACCTATATCTCTTTTCTTCGAGGTGCGAGTCTGCATTTCAGGTGAAGTGCCTATAGTACCAGGGAACTATAAAATGGCTATAGAGTCAGCACACTGTAGACGACTGTGTCATGGTTTTCACAATTACTTTTTTTAAACACTGTTTTGTATTTCAGCAATAAAAATATTTCGAATACTTCTTGCAGACATGTTTTTCACAATATGTCATTATAAATTTATCACATGAATTTCTTCTCCACGTGAAAAATAAATATTCGCTCTGATTGAGGGTTGCTCAATCTATACCGAAAAAAAAAATTGGTTAAGGAAATAAATTAGCACCAAAACAACAAAGATTCTATCCCCTACTTTCGTAAACATTCTGTTACTTCATTTTTAGGATAGGGCAACTTATTATCGTCGATTACAGGCGAATATATTAGTTGCTCATTTACTGTTCTTGATCCAGGTTAACCACTGATTTTATCCCATAATGCTCCTGTTCTTTCTTTCCTTTTGAAGGATTAGATATGCCCACCTGGCGAAGACTTCCTTGGTCCCTGAATCTCACTTGGTACAATTTCAAAATTGACCTTCGTTCTGGGTCTAATTTTCTCCAAGTTTCAAGAAACAGTAAGAGAACTCAAGTGCCAAAGCTTTCTTCAGACTGAATCCTAACAGTCTGTTCTGAGTTCCTATTTCACAATCAACTACAAACGAATTCTACGAGAGTTGTATCTATGAAACTTATTACGCAATACTTGTCCATATTTATCTTTTTTTTTTTTTTTTTGCGAGGCCATTTAGCAAAATATTTTAATGGAACAGACACTCGCTTGTAACCAGTAATAGAGCAGTAATTTTGATAGCCTATAAACGTTGCTTTTCACACGTATTATTTATCGTAAACTGTCGTAAGCATAATAGAGATACCACTTTATAATACTAAAAGCATGCGACTACTTCCTAATGACATTCAAATGAATTACAAATACTTTCAAGAATTTATGCTCCTTCATAGTTTTCCATTAAACTTTGTTTTGATAGTACATTTGACAGTAACTGCGAAATTGTAAATTCCCCAACATATGTCTGTTTCATGCGATGTGTGAGTTTTACTGCCCTGTTCCAAGTAGGTTTCATTCCTTCATGCAAATTCTGGCACATTATGTGGTGCGTTTTGTGTCTGAAAGTGCGTGCGTGCATACGTTTCTGTTTTGTCAACATATTTTGGGAGTAATAAAAGTTGAATATGTAAGTTATGTGGAACAATAAAGAAAATAAAATAGTCCACAAAATAAATCTGAAAAGAAAAATAAATATAACAAATTCAAAGTACTAACGCGTTTCATACGCATTTTTCTTTCTCTGTGAATACACTTGATAAACATCTATTTTTAGGTTTGCATTTTGTAGAGGAGAACGTGCTTCCCACAACGAGCATAACAAAAACAAGTATCATCACATTTCCGCTTCATAATTTCCCTCCATTTGAGTGTTTTCGTCTTTATCATTACACGTTCAAGGAAAAAGAAGATTCGAGCACCTGTCATAAGATATACAGCAAAATGTAATTCATAGCTATGACATTACTACACTTCTCATTTGTAACGCAATGGAAGAAGGGGCTTCAATCTTTCACAAGAAAAGTTTGAAGTTGCTACTGCCTTATCGTTACAGTAAGATTCCCGACGTGAGCACAGTGGCTAAGCAACACGCTTTCCTTGGAAGCTTGCTTACTTTGCTTGTGATTTGCGTGAATAGCCAATTGAAACACGTGTTTCAATTGGCTAGTCACCCTAATCGCACGCAACGCAAGCGTTCATGAAAATCAGCCTTAAAATTTAAATAATTAAAAAAACATTGTAACATAATTTTCTAACTTAAGTCCATGACTTTTGTGATCAGTGTTTTCATTGCGTATAAAGAAACAATAATCTAACCCGACTTTTCTAATTGATTTCAGTCAATCAGAGCATTTTTTGAAAGCACAAAGGGAGAAAAAGTTATTTAAAACAATAAAGAATTTACATGAACGGGAATCGAACCGAGAATTATTGGTACACCGCTTTCTTTACCAGACCACGAATACAATTGCTGGACTACGGTGTCTGAGCGATGTTTATACCTAGTTCAACAATCTGCAAACAGAGCGCACTATATACATTATCCAACAGGGAATCTTACTGCAACGATAAGGTCCAGACATTTCTTGTTCATGTTTAGTAACTTTGGTGGGCCATTTCCCATCATCCAACAGGCGTATTCTGACACGTTTTCTGGGGTGACTAGCGCTGTTCTAACGAGTGATTAACAACCCATTAATATTGTTAGTCACTCGCTAGTACATCGCAAGTCACTGCAGAAAACTTTTCTGAATACAGCTGCAAAAACTCCTAACGACCTTACACAGCACAAACGACAGGGCATTGTTAAATTTTAGCACATCATCGCTACTAGAGCAACTCCACCTAGTTTTGCAATATGTGATTAAAAGCCTGGCAAAATCAACCAAATTGATGTGGTTATCTTTTGCGTTATATTATCATCCTGGCACCTTAGGCTGCCTTTTCATGTACGTGCTCACCACTTTTTTTTTACTTGCGATTTCTATGAGCAGCCAATGGAAGTAGTAAAACACTTGTTTCCATTGGCTACTCGGGAAAATCACAAGTGAGATACGCAGGTAGCGCGTACACGAAAAGTTGGTCTTAATTTGTTGCTTTGAGAGAGAATGCCAAATTATCTTCTGTATATGCAAAAAAAAAAAAGTTTATGTAATGAACATAAATAAATATAATTAAAATGGAAGATATTAGAATGTAAGATAAACGTATAATGTTGTTAATAGATTATAAATATAGGCGTCCAAAACCAGTACTAAATTTTTGGCATTGTGTATTACAATTTTCCTCATACGCTACGTTCCATGAGCGCCTGCAAGAAAAGCCGGCCTAAAGCATATTACATACAATTGTATACACTTACATAAAGTCAGACAGTTTATCTTACACGAGCAATAAGTGTAAATCGGAAACACTCAGCTATCCTTGATACAATTGATTCAATAGTAAGTAAACACCTTGAACAAAGAGTCAGTAGTGCGTTAAAAAAAAGTTGACAGTTGAGAGAAATACACACACTGAAAACATAATCCTTGTCAATATACCTATATAATGAATAGTGTTAATAATTTACAACTTAATAGCAGTTATAAAACAGGAGCTGTAACAAACAAGCTTATAAACGAGAAAAATAGGCTTTTCTCAGAAAAATAAGTCATTAGCAGGAGCTTCATAAGCTAACATGGTAAAGTAATGGTTAAGCTACAGTATCAAAAGAAGAAGATGAAGAAGAAAAAAGTTTGTTGGTTCGAGCCCTTGTCAAGAAATCTTTATTTATTTCTGTGTGTATGTTGTAAAAACACACAAAATGTGTTGGATTAACACCACAAAGTCAACATTGCCCCGAATTTAACACCACTCTATACTGGCTGTGTGTTAAAACTGTAACACAAGGCCTGTGGTAGCTATAGTAACACTGAATCTTCTGGGATGAAGTAATACACAAAAGTGGTAGTGATCCTCAAATAATTATCCTGTGTTAACATGTGTTGAATTAAAACCAGTTTTTTTCATTGGTGCGTATAAAATCAATTCTCAAAGAAAGCCTGCAGACATGCTCTTTAAATGTGTACGCCTGTCTATTTTATTATCATTTAAATTGCCTTTAGTATGAGAAGTTAGTACTAACAAATAGGATTGGGTTTTTGCATCCGAATATTCATTTCTCCACTTGCACTATGAAGTAAGTCGTAGATTACGTAATAAAGTCAATGAGACTTCCTGACATGCATGGCTAATAAGCTTGTAAGTATGTTGGCTGGTGATGTAAATAAATGAGTGTTCCAAAAACCTCGACGTGCACCATCGCACAAATTAAGATATACGAAAACAAGTGACACAAATACTCAAAGATGGCTAGTTTAACAAATAAATAGAACCTGCTAACACTGCATCAACAAAGAAAGAAAATAATTTATAGGAAAATGTCACAAAATAGTGTTCCAAACATCGAGCTCTACATAAACTATACTGGAGTAACTACTTAGTGTTGAAAGATAGACGCCAGAGAAAATATTTAAGCTCGTTTTTTCACTTCCAGTTTAATCTGATGTGGACCAAATTTTTAGTTCTGAGTTTTTTACACTTGATATCGCCGTGTGGCCTGTTTTTTTTATTTAAGTCTTAATTCGTGAATTATTCATGTAAGAGTATATCGTACTCTGCATACAATAGAAAATACTGAAAATAATATTTACGTTTTTTGCTAGAATTAAGACATAAATTAAAAAACGGGCCACACAGCGATATCAAGCGTAAAAAACTGAGTTAGAATCGAAAATTTGGTCCATACTGGTTTAGACTGGAAGTGGACAAACGAGATTAAGTTTTCTCTCCGCTCCCTAGCTTCACATATTCATGAAATTTTCAATGGCTGCAGTCAGTCCAGTATCGTATTAATGGAGGTCGATGGTTCCAAATGTCATTCAAAGAGTCATTTAATCAGAAGTTGCACAATTACCACCAACAGTACAAAACAGTGATATAGTGATCAAATGGTCACAGACTTGAAGTATGAGCTTAAAAATTGAAATTATGACAAAAGCATGTTCTCTTAAATATTTTATTTTTCGTTCTTTTGATTCTCTTACCACGTGTAAGAAAGAACATTAATGTTTTGATGCTACAACTGGGAACAAAGAAATATTGTACATAATATGAAAAAGATATGGTTTTCTTTTGTCAAGGCATGAGAGGAAATAAGAAACGTATTATTTAACCTTGGACTAAGGAAGTGAGTGCAGCGTCAAGGAAGGAGGTGGGAGGGGAAAGCATAAAAAGCAGAGTGAATCTTCCGTTCCAAGCTACTTGCGCACAAATATCCACAAAAAAGAAAAAAAATCTTAGGATGATATAGTGAGAAATAGTAGATACAAAAAGTAATTTGTTAATAAATTAGGCTAATATTTATTTATTTATTTATTTACGTCTTGTTTTACATGGCGAAGTTAAGGCCCTTACGGCCTTTTCTACCTAAGAATATTAAGATAAAAATCTAATAACAATGAAAAGCTGATTGTTAATACTAAATTATTTAGCTAATGAAGTGACATGGATAAGGTGACTCTTTCACTCCGGGAATAGATTTCTATTTAACAATACGTTCTATTATTGTATTGCTCAATGTTCAAGATTGACCGTCTTAATTTATGTACTTCAGTTAAAATGCTATTACAAGTATAAATATTAAAAATGCCATTAAAACTCTAATGAATATATGAAGCCAAGGAGTCGGCGGGCATTTAAATTCGATCGTCCACTTCCAATCTAAACCGACATTCACCAAATTTTCAGTTCTAACTCAGCTTTTTATTAGGATTGTTATCGCTGTGCAGTCCGTTTTCTAATTTGTATTGCTCTGTCGTCTGGATTTCGAAATTAACCGATCACTCCAGCATCGTTACGCAGAGCTCAATGCTCTGTCAATTGTTTTCTTCATTTTTTTCGTTCCATCAGGTTCCTCTCCTTTCCCCTCCGCTTTTCTCTCTGTGTTAGTTATAATTTTAAATTGCATGTAAGCAATCAGTCAGAGACATGAAAATAAGTATTACGCCTAAAGGTTAACAATAACAAAATGGAACCATACTAAACTTCTGCATATATCAATAAATAAACATTCCACAATCAATGAATAATTTACACCAGAAGAATAAATGCTTATCGTACAAAAATCTCTTTTGCGCACGTATTTGGCAGAATTGCTTCACTGGTATAGGCTAAGCTGTAACAGTCCTAGATTTAACTCCCCCAGGCTTTGAGACAATTTTCTACGTACAGGTACAATGTAAATTTCTTTAATTAGCATTTTTGTTTTAAAAATTCCTCCCTTTTCTTGACAAACCATAGCAACTTTCCTTTTTAATTTAATTTGACCATTCTAATCATTTATTTGCAAATTATATACGCCTCATTAATTTTCATATTCATAGAATATGATTAACTGTTCATTTACAATTTATAGGACCATACTATAAACAAAAGTGTATACATATTATGTCATAAAAATTGGTACTAACATGCTTTAAAAGTTTAAGTAACATTATGGCAATTAGTACCTCAATATATTCAAGGAATGACGTTTCAGTGTTGGGAAAAATAAAAAAAAAACAAATACAATAAAACAATAAAACATTTAGAATTGAAAATTTCTGAATGAATAACGTAAATTTAAATTTGTGATTCTTCATAGATGAATCAAGTCATTTATGATCTTTTTTTTAAAAAAAAAGAGAAAAGAAAAGAAGTTTTTTTTCGATTACAGTAAAATCCCGTTTAAACGTGCCTCACTCACTATGGTGGAATCGACTATATCGAGGATGCCATCATGTCCCTGATATCTTAAGTACAGTATTCTATTTAAAGGCTCAGTTGTCGTACAATCGTGGAGTCTAATGTTAATTCCGATTGCCTATATTTCCGTACTTCCAAACTATTTTACTCCGCGATGCTGAACGATGCTAACTTCCGTTAGATAAATTAAAGTCCTTACCTTTGCAGTCCTAATGTGATTTTAGTAGCGTTATAACTGCAGTAAATTCAAGTTGTCTTTCATTATTTCTGTACAGCATTTGATTGTCATTAAGCAAGAAAGAAAGGTTTCATTATGCCGCAAACAGGTAATAACATAGGGAAGGGGGGGGGAGCACATGTCTGTTGACATAGCGGTATAACGGGTTTTTACTGTACTGATGACTTCTAGACCTGCTTCTAAAAAAAAGGGGAATTTCTGTGTCGATATGGACTGAAATCGACTATAGCTTCTGATTTCTTTTTTGATAATAAAACGTGCAATCCGTTTCGTGTTTGTTTTCTATTTCCGCTTTGCACATTCATGGAATTTATAGATTTGACTATTTATAAATGGAATGACGCAAATATTCAGGAAACCCTTGCAATACTCTTTCGATTCGTCTACTTCTGACGCAATAGCATCAATCATGGGCGTCATGATGATCACTACACTGTAGAAGAAAAAACACTTCTTTTACAGATTTAATCATGTTCTGAGCACTTCAAATAAACCAATTTTCATCACTTCTTGCGCCGACCACCCTAACTGAGTTTTTTTCCTTAGTCACACCACGAAATGTCGGGATGATATCTTCAAACTTGAGGCCCTAGCCGATTCCTTCTCGCATCCTTTTCCTTACGCTATCCCGATCTGAGTCATAGATGCCTAAAGGCCATAAGAAAATTAATTCAATGCAAAATCACTACCTGCATTGAACTCCTCTGAATTTGTCACAACGCATTTCTCATGATCGACTCTTCCACCAATAAGTATACAGGATGTCCCTGAAATAATTGTGCAAACTTCGGGAGGTGATAATTTACATAAAAGAATAAGAAATATTTCTTGTAATAATATACAATCGCTTAACCTGTACAGATTGAAGAGTGTTTTAACACAAATTCTGTTGTATTCAGCAGAAAAAAAAACTTAGTGGCTATATATCGTTTTGTGAGAGACTCAGATAAATTTTTGTAGAAGATTAATTTACAAAACAACATATTTCCCCTTAAGAACCAGTGTTCTGTAAAAGCGATAGGTTGTCTTATGAGACCAATAAATTGTCCTTGTGCTTAGCAAATACTCTGCTCCCAGGATAAGGCACATTTGATATACACTCTAAATAAGAAGCGCGGAAATTTTCACTCTTTTTTTTCGATAAGAAAGTGGTTAAATAAAAAAAAAAGTTTTATTTCAATCGAAAATAGTGTTTTCTTTTAACGAAATTCGTAGAAAATGTGATATATTTTTTTAGACCTGGCACTGATGCTTTATGGATGTAACTTATTCTTCAAATTTGAAAGAAGGATTTCTTATCTTTTTAGAATGGTTCACAATGCATCATGGCTTCTAGTCATATTTTTTTCCATTATGTTACCGCAAAGGTTATCAAAAGACGAAGGTCTACTAAAAAGTTAATCTTGTTTAGTTAAAAATGACAGCAGGAAACCTGACAACTTTTCACAGTAACTATATCATACCAGAAGACGTGAGGAGAAAAATACATACAACGAATCTTGGAACGTTGTTCTCAAGTAGGCTTACCTGACGAGACGAAAGAGATTCTTCCGAAGGTTTTTTTTTTTTTTTTAGTTGGCCGGCTTGTCTAATGGATAAAGCATTACAATTTCTGGTCTGAAGGTCAAATCCTACACTAAGGTCAAATTTTAAACTTTATTTCATTCTTCATATTTATGAATAAATACTCGCTTTTGTTTCATTTTACATTTTCAACATTATTTTTACGACGTATCCATGTTCAACACATGAACATTTTATCTGAATGGATGGAGATTCATTGGAAACAGATTACGTTCCATCAAAAAGAACTACCATTTCAACATTCGTAATGGTTCAGAACCCACTTCAAACTGTATGTCCGGTCCTTAGCACATCATTTCCATCCAATGGGCTACAATGACAAACCATTATCAGTTGACCTTGCCCAGGTATACCTTCGCGTATTGAATCTGTCTCTGGGTATAGAGATCAACTGTCATTATTGTGGAAAGAACAGTCATTTTGCATTACGTAAAGTGAAGGATACAGACTAAATGTATGCTAAGACGAGATTAGGTCAGATAAGAGTGCATATCTGCCTGCATGAGTGTGTATATATCATACAGTACGAAGTGTTATTACATAGTATTAGGGCTTAGTTATTTTTATTCTATCCCCTTAAGCAGTGTTATGCGTGCTAACGATCTCTTGCTAATCATAAATTTGCCTTGGCCAGAAGCAATAAGCACAGTGTAACGGTAGTAACACTTCATTGAGAACGACCTTAACGGGGTATGCACCAAAGAACGCCCTAATTCCAGCTTTAGGTCAAGTTGATAATACAGTCACTGCGTATGATAATTGTAGGATATATTCTGTGAAAGAGAAACAATTTGCAACGTTCTGCCAGCACATTGTTGTAAGAAGCATCTCTAAATTGATTGATTAGGGCCGCGGTGGCTCAGTGGTAGAGCGCTCACCTCTCCTTGATCCCGGTTCGTGCCATGTAGGTTTTGTGGGACAAATACAGTGTACGTGGGTTTTCTCGGGGCTCTCCCGTTTCCTCTCACTTTCTTCATTCCACCAAGTCTCCCATCTTCATCCATACGAGCCAAAGTAACTTAAAGGCAGTGGTCGATTTGCATACTTTCCACAGAGGGAGAAGAATTTGTCAGATACGTAAAATACTGTATTTTACGTCCGTTATATCCCAAGTTTGGGGTTTATTTCGAGAAACAGAGCCAGGAAACATTTTTACACAGAGGGGGATAATCCCAACCATCTCCGGCTACAAATCGAACACTGCCTAAAGCTATTACATTCAAATTCTAAATTTTAAACTGATTGCTCGCAAAATATAAAAAAATATTTCAATCGTGGATTCAAATTAATGAGGCCATAGATGTTTGACAAACACACCCCAAAAAATTAGTCCTGGATTCGATTCTCAATGAGAGAAAGAACACTAACTCCCAATTTTTGCAATCGACCGCTAAGCTTTTATCCAGCGCTAAGTTGAGGTAATATGACTTGGCCTCAACTTAGTGCTGGGCTAGAAGCTTAGCGGTCGATTCTGAAACTGGGGGTAAATAATTTTACTTCTGGCCAGTCGGCGTTATAAGAATTTGGATTCCGACTGGTGAGTTGGAGAAGGATGAATTAAGATTTAAATAGCAGGCAGAACGGAGAGGAAGTTATGACGTTCCTATCTTTATTCCCTCCCTCTCTTCTGTTGGTTGGAGAGTGGAGACGTGGCTATGAGATATACAGGGTGTCCCCAAATAACACCAACAAAACCACCTCACGAGATTCCTGATATGAAAATAAGAATAGACCAGCGAGGGTACACATATGCTTCGTGTCGACGCTACAGACTGCCGAAAGTGTGGTAAAATGACTTTTAGAGTTTGACATTTCCAATAACATTGATAGTAGAAGTAAGGCAGTATGGTACCCTCAAAGAATGCAAAAGTATGTAATGATTAGTAGCTCGTCAGTAATTCTGATCTGTTCGCTAATTCGTGGGGCCTAATGGGTAGAACCATTCTTGGATACTAACCTGACATAACTTAACCTCATCTATAGATCTCTATATAATCTAACTCAGGGTTTCTCAACGGGGGGTCGCGACCCCTAGGAGGGGCGTGGATGTGTTCAAGGGGAGGCGAAAAAATGAATTTAGCTAGAGTTTTGTAGGTTGAAACGAATAAATTTCAAAGTACAGGGTAAGTCAAAATGATGGACCCGATTTCATAAATTTATTGTGTGAAATATAATGAACATATCTTAATGTGAGCTACGCGCAAGGAAAGGCAAAAGTTCAAAGTTTAGTTGAGTTTAGTTTATGTCCCGCGTGGTTGCATTGTCTACCGCTACGCGGCGCTGGAAGCAGTTAACGAAAATGGCGCTGACTGGAGAGCAGAAATCGTTCTGTGTGCTGGATTACCATGTAAACAACTCTGTGATGAGTGTTCAACGGCATTTCCGTACCAAGTATGGCAGAGACCCACCTACTGGAAAAACCATTCGTACGTGGTATGAAAAATTCAGAGATACGGGCTGCATCTGTAAGCGAAAATCGACTGGCCGTCCTTCAGCTGAGGAAGAGACAGTGGAACGTGTTCGCGCCAGTTTTGTGCGGAGTCCACAGAAGTCTGTCTACCGGGCAGCGAGGGAACTTGAAATGCCACAGAAAACTGTATGGCGAATTCTGCGGAAACGTTTACAAATGAAATCCTATCGCTTGCAACTGCTACAAGCCTTAAGAGACACTGATTATGCTGCTCGAGCGTCTTTCTGTGCTGATTTTCTCACGTTAATGGAAGAGGATGGGTTCGCCGAAAGGTTACGTTACAGTGATGAAGCGGTGTTTCACCTTTCTGGGAATGTGAATAGACACAACGTAAGGATCTGGGGAACTGATAATCCCCACGCAGTTGTGGAACACCAACGCGATTCACCCAAAGTGAATGTGTTTTGTGCCATTTCCCCTGAAAAAATTTATGGGCCCTTTTTCTTCCTTGAACCTACTGTGACAGGACATGTTTTTCTTGATATGCTGCAACAATGGCTCCTTCCACAGCTCGAAGAGCATAGTGCAGATTTCATTCTTCAATTGGATGGTGCCCCTCCGCATTACCATGGCAGCATTCGGGATCATCTCAATGAGGCATTGCCACAGCGCTGGATAGGCCGTGCATCTCAGGGGGATCGAGTTCTCATTCGTTGGCCACCTCGTTCCCCCGATCTGACCCCGTGTGATTTCTTTTGGTGAGGTTTCATAAAGGATCGTGTTTACGTACCACCACTTCCAACAACATTGGGTGACCTTCGCGCCCGCATCACAGCAGCCATTGCAGAGATTGACCGTGACACACTACACAAGGTTTGGCAGGAGATAGACTATCGGCTTGATGTGTGTCGTGTTACGCGAGGTGCTCACATAGAGCACTTGTGATGTGACTGAAAAAAAACTTTGAGAGTTACCCTTCTTACCACATGTATTACATTCAGATATGTTCATTATATTTCACAAAATAAATTTATGAAATCGGGTACATCATTTTGACTTACCCTGTAGGTATTTTATTTTGTTTGCTGTTTTTAAAATTACTAAAAATAATGTAATTTGTTGAATAGTTTTTCGATCATTATAATTAGAATATTTATTATCAAATACAGCAATTCAACTGCCATATTTTAAAATGAAAAGCAAGTAATATCTCTTTTTATTATATACATATATAAATCACAGCCATATTCAATCCACTACTGGATGAGGCCTCTCACCGGAGGGAGGAAATTGGTTTACTGCTCCCACGCTGACCCAGACGGGTTGGGAGAGGAGAGTCTAAGCTCTCACTGTGATCATCACTATCTTTTATTCACAGCAGTTCCACAATTGCATCACCATGTTGGGTGGGCATCGTTCCAGACCCACACAACTTTAAAAAAAAATCGTTGGCAGCGTCGGCAATCGAACATGGGACCCTTCAATCCGTAGTTAGACACGCTAACGACTAGGCTAACGGGAGTGGTCAATGGTCATAGTGTGTGTGTGTTAAGACCTTCAGGAGCCTATTTAATACAAAGTGAAATGAAAACGCTCATTGTAAACAAGACAATTTTTTGGTGGGTCAAGGGCTATTGAAGCCATGGTACAAGAGAAATCGCAGGTTGAAATAGGTTTAGAAACGCTGATCTAACTCTAAGAAGTTTGAAAAAGTAAGTTTTCTTAACTAATGCGTTGCTTATTTTACTTTTTAGCACAATTTTTGAACGCGGTTTACTTTTTTCTGTTCAAAATTACTAATAGTTAATTGGTAACTGGCATATACTTATTGAATCTTATTGACGCAAATAGCTTATTGAATTTTAAACAAACCAAAATGAGAAATTTTTAAAATGCAAAGTAAATACTAAGGTTATTTTTATATGCAAGGTTTAGTTTCATACCACGAACAGAGTGATTTTAACGAGCGATGGTAAGGTATCTTCCATAGAGTTTGAAATAGAATAGATTGCTTTCATGACATTACATTAAGCCAAATTTAGGGTTCAGCGGCAACCATATTGTGTGACCCCATTAGAGTCCATCTATATCGAGTACTGTGGGTCAGCCGGTGACCTTTCTGAAAGCACATTTCTGTCGTGACTACAATGTACAGCACAACACATCTGGGACATTTTCAAGCTTTTTTACAAATGTAAATTCTCTGCAAAGCAGCTGTCTTTTTCGAACAACGATAGCTATTTTCGAGGTTTCATCTGACATGCGTGCTTCTCATTAATAACTTTCTTTTCCCATAAAGAAGAATGAAAATGTAATACTCAGTATAGAAAGTCTCTAAATATGGGGGCAGTCAATGTAGTGGAAGTGCCTCGTCCCTTCTGTCTCTTAGCTTCACACGCCCTCGCCCAGAAAACAGCCTCACGCTACCTCTATTCTATCTTAACTCTATGGTAACTCTATGGTATCATTCTCCTTTCAATGAAACGAAAGCAAAATTTACTAGTGAGACGCCTCAGGAAAATTATGATCAATACTTAAATTGCACTGTTTGATCTCATTGCGTTGTGTGTGTACGAGGTGTGTCCTAAACGTGATCTTTGATGTTTGGATCGCGTATAATGAGAAAAAAATCTATCCTGGCTTCCCTTATCTATTTCCGTAAAGTGTGTACAATTTTGATTATGTATACAACGAAAACTCTCTCTCTCTCTCTGTCTCTCTCTCTCTCTCTATCTCTATCTCTGTCTATAAAAAGCGTTACCTCGCCGGGAATCGAAACCTGGCTAGCAATCCAACCAGAGCTGAAACGGCTCATCGGGTCTATGCTTGGGACCCAGTGAATCCGATTTCGGCCAAGTGACTGGGAAGTCTAAGCAGTGTTTGTCATTATATCTGCGTTTGAGCAGTGTTTCTAATTATTTATTTGCGTTTGAACAGTGTTTCTTTCAGGGATGACCAGGACCGGAGGTGGTACCCTTAGAGCACAAACAATACATGTCAAAAATTGCGAGTTCATTAAGTTCTTGGACCGGATTAATTGGGTCACAGGGTCATTCGGATCAAATTTCGGACCGGATCACCAAAAGTAGTCCGGTTTAAGCTCTGAATCCAACACTACCACTGCGCTAAGCCAAGAGCTACCGGCAGGCACTTTGGCACAGTCCTTTATCTCTCACGCAGTTCAGCACAACACTAAAAGATACCACTCCATGCATGATTTTCCACTCTAAGAAATTATTGAAGTAATCAAAAAAAAAAAAGAAAAAAATACGACCTACGTAGCTAAAAATAAACACACTGAGTGTTGTGTTTGGGTAAAATCGAACTCGGAATATCTCGAATTGACACTTGGGACAGATCATCCTGAGATCATCATCCCCATACTGTGATGAATGACGGTTACAGCAGCTTTCCGTTCCGTGTCCAACTGACAGTGTAAAAATATTGACGAGACCGACTGAACCTTAAGTTTCTCGAGGGGGCCCTTGCTGAAACCGTAATAACGTTGGCAAACTGGCCGTCGAATTTTGCTGGCTAATAAACTAAATTGTAAAAAGATGGTATTTGGTTATTAAAAATGTTCGAGTTTAAAATAAAAGAAATTAAGAATGAAAATGAATTTATTTCATCTACACCGCTTCGAGCACGTAGGATATCGGCATCTTTCTAGGATCCGCAACTCTGAAGAGAGGAAAGTACGATCCAGCCGTATAATATTAAATTCACAAATTCTGTTGTTCTGTTCCCAGCAGTCAGTACGATATGTTTGCTCGAATGTCCATATAAGTTGCATTCCTACGGGTTCTCGGAATTCTTAGCACTTTTCTGTCGTGCTGTTAGTCTAAAATGTAGTTCAACAATAAATCTGGATTAAAATTAGAGACTCCTATTTAATTTATGAAACAAACCCATTAATACCTATGCGAATAGCAAACACTAAGGTCGGTTTTTCATGCACATGGAAACCGTCCTTATAATGCAACTATATGAACTATCTACTATAGTCAACCATAACTTGATTTTCATAGTTAAGATGACAAGCTTTTCATCCACGCGCTAGCCGCGTGCTTTGCTTGCGATTCCTATGAGCATCTAATAGAAATAATTTGACACGTATTTCAATTGACTACTCAGCCAAATCGCAAGCAAATCACGTGGCTAGCGCGTGGATGAAAAGCTTGCCTAATTGCAAACATATGACTAACATCTACGCTGTATCTGAAGGTGTCAAGAAGAAACGCTAAAGTAAAGCTTCAAGTGAGATTATTTTGCGATTGCAAATGAATCAACTGACTTGACAAAGCGTGTAATTCGCGAAATTCATTGAAGAACACACTTCCGATTAGAAAACATAAAAAATACTTGTATCACCCTATTAATGAAAGCAAGAGTAAAACACATTTGTAATTCGAAGAACATGGACAAACTTCTACTCGTAATAGAAAAAGAGAACATGAAAAGACATTTTCTCTTCCTGACCCCATCTTGCTCACACCTTTCGCGTTGGTATGCTGTTCTACAAGCTTCGTCGGAAGTCGGAAAGAATTTTGATTAGGTCAAAAGAAACAAATCCCTTGATATCGTACTGAGTATAAAGAAAATATATAGAGACCTCGAGGGCTTGTGGATGTGCTAAGCAACTCATTTGGGATTACGGAAACAACCAATGAGAAGCAGACAACAGACAGAAGCTAGTCGTTTCAGCAAAGTGATTAATATTCGCGGAAGTAATGTAATTGTTACCGAAGCTCACAAACAATTTTGTGTCGGAACAGCAAAGTGAAAGCGGAAACAATTTAAGGAAGTAACAAAAGAAGCGAACTACATTGTTTCTCAAATATTATGCGATCTGAGTTAAGTAACTGAATCCGAGAAGCAAGAGCAAAGATTTAAAAGAAAATGAAAAATGACAAGTATATCAATTGATAACCTGAGTAACCAAAAACCAGTTTGTTAGAAAGAAATTTATTTGTGTTCTAATTTTACCATTTGTTTGAGCCTTGTTCTATGAAAATAATAGCAATCAGAGCTGACCAGTGATACGATGCAACCACAAATTGCACGTGACGTTTAAACTACTTCCGTTTTTTTGTTCCCGTTTGTGGAAAACCAGATCAAACAAGTACATGCACACATTCATCTATATGCACAGTACACACATAAGCCAATAAAAATATTCTTTACGTATTCTTGACGCATAGCAAGACCATACTAGTCCAGTGCTTAAAATAATTCAATGTGTTTTCTTTTTTTAAAAGAAAGTAAAATTGCGCAAATAGGACCAGTGTTGTAAGAAGTTTCTTCTATCTCTGCCAACTGACCTGCTGCAAGAGTTTCGACACTTTTCACCCACATGCATCCCAGTCAGTCGTCAGTTCACTGGCCGTGGTAGACACAATTTCCGCTGACAAGAATTCGTGTCATTCTTACCAACCATTTTGTAGTGGACATTTGCACAATCAAGATTTTTCATACAGAGTAGTTGCTGTGCGTGCGTGTAATGGGTTATTTCGTAGAAGGAAGGAAAGTAAAGACGCTATCTATGGACAAAGTAAGACAATAGAATTTTTAGGCCATTTTTTTTCTCAATTCTGAAATAAAAGACACAGCTTACATTTAGGAACAGTACAGACATAAAAAGAAAAGTGTTTATATAACAATGCATCGCACACATTTCTTGCGGAGTGTATAATTGATTATTAACAGCGAAACAGAAACATGCTGCAATTTAATGCAATTTTAAAAATAGTACCCCTACAAATATTATCAACATTCCACAGCAATGTGTTCGTCCAGTTAGCTTGAGTGCGCCTCATGGCGAGAAAAAAAAATGAAAAAGTGTGATAGTATAAATGTAGGGAGGAGTTTAAATTATTAATTACATGCATATAAATTGATATTAAATGCAAATGAGATCCAGAAGGAAAAAAAATGACACGCAAGTTTCGAAGCGATGGTTAATGATCTAACATGGTTTCTAAAGACGTGACCTAGTATTAAATTGTAATCTAAACCAGAATCGGTTTCGAATCAGAGAAAAGCACGTGTACACAGAATAATAACATATTATTATGTTGTTTGGTTTTTAAAATGCCTCTTTTTTCTATTCTATGTCATATTCTGTTTCTGTCATGAAGGAACTGTTGTGTTGATTATTTTCTTATGTACTTATCTAAACTAAGCAAATATATCTTGCATGGGCAGTCCATACAGGGCCTTGAACTGCCAAATGGCTTGCATTCAGAGGATGTCACGTGTTCAGACAACTCCTTCCCATCAACGTTGGAGTTACTACTTCATAACTGAAGTAGCACTTCAATTAAACCCACTACATCTTGAATGAAAGCGAGAACATTATAACTATTTGGTTAAGCAAGAACTGAATCAACGACGGATCTAGGCTTACTTGCCCCTCCCTAAACTCTAATATTGTATCCCTAGTTTCCCTTTGAGCATCCACGCCGTCTCACCTTGACGCCCCCACGCATTTGTGAGCTCTGTTGATCTCTATCTCTCTGCCACTGGCTATGTATATTACGTAATTCTGTTGAAATTATTAATAAAAGGAAGAAACACTATTTTTTTGTTATTAAAGCAAAGATTAAAAATGAAAAGGTCATGCCAACTATAGAGTTACCAGATTTAAAACGGCTGCACAAACGAGGTCACTAAACCTAAATCTGAAATTAGTTTCTCTGTAGCTAGCTTGAATTTGTAGAATGGAGGAAACTAAGAAAAGGACCTACCAGTGTTAGAATTGAATTTATTTACTACCTTTAGTCCTCTTGGCTCAGGTTGGGATCAGATATGAGTGGTTCATTGGTCACATTTTAAGGGTAGGTCGTGGATAACTTTAATGTGGCCGTGGGGAAACTTCGAGGTACCATTCGCGACCCACCGTAACCCACCACATAGCGTTATCCACCGTACCTGCATCGTATTCACTATAGTATTGGAGCAATATGTAATTTCGTGAACGCATACCGGTATCACGCTTGACTGCCCTAAAATTTAGAGGAGTCAAGCGTGATATTGTGCGTTCTCGAAATTTGCCTCTAAATTGTATAAAAAAATTAGCTTGATTCTGGACTTGGGCCTGGACTTAACTCTTGCCTGCACTTCGAAACCCACTACCAAGCGGATGTAGCTCAATGGTAGACGGTGAGTAGTGTTGCCACGAGGCGAGACGAGACAGAGAAATGGCTATAGAAAACGAGACGAGACGAGACAGAGCTCTCCTAATGCAAAGTTCACATCTTTTCGAGACGAGACACTTTGGACAAAATATTTTCGAGACGAAACAGACTAAATCTCGTCTCGTCGGCAACACTAACAGTGGCTTCGTATTCGGGAGGTCCTGCGTTCGATAATAGCAGCTTGCCATCTTGACTGAAGGTTTTCCAGGGTTTTCCCTGTCATATCAGGCAAATGCCGGGATAGTACCTTCAACTTGGATCCTGGCCGACTTTTCCCCCCATACTTTCCCCTTCACTATCATGGTCCGAACCTTAGATACCTAAAGGCCATAAATACATTCAAAATTCAAAGCAAACTTTATTCCGCGATGTTATTTCATGTTGCGAGTAAGTTCCAACCATATTTCGACGAGCATCTGTGTGGAAGAGATCACTATTTATGGTTTCTTGCAAGATTACGATACATTTTGGAAAATTTTGGGTTAAGCATGGGTCAAGGTGGACCGTGGTCGTGGCTCATTGTGACAGTGGTGGGTAAGTAAGTCGTGACTAATATTTTCATTGACCTATGCCATCTCTGGCTGGGATAGAGTAGAGAAAAAAGGTAGCAAGGAGTCGATCATGGCCTAAGTTGAAGAAACTATCCCGACATTTGCCTCGTGTGACTGAGGAAATCTTAGTCAGGATGATTATCCGCTTGTATCAAATACCAGTTTCATAGTCACCAGATTCAAAACGGGGCGATAAATTAAAATCCTGAACTTATATCTGAAACCAGCTTCTCTATTTAATTTGATTGAGGCAGTATCCTTTGTTACGGACCGACTGACACAGTGTAATTTATAAAAGAACCAAAAAATATTTTCCACTAAAAAAAAAAAAAGGAAGTTGTGTAGGCCATAGAGTCTTGCAAAGCGGAGAACTTGACTCAGTCTGAAGGTATGGGTGAAAAGCTCTTCAATTATTTTCTGTCAAGTATTGCTGTTAGCTATCAGAACACGCCCAACGCATTGAAACATTGCATAATAAATACAAGTATAAGCAAAGGGAGTTAGCGAAATTGGATATTTGCCAAAGCACCGCAAACAAAATGTGAAACGACAAATTAAAAGAAGGAAACATCAATTGCTTCTCTTACTTTGCTTAATGTTCAATTGTTTGCTAATCACTGGCTACATTAGAATAAATTTCTTAGAAGGGGCAAGGTTTGCAAATAATTTCTTTTTCTTATTGACAAGAATTCATGTAAAGTTCTGCATTTGGATTACTCTTGTTTTTAAAGGCTTGTCTTTCAATCTTTTTTCAAACTAACACATCTCCGTATTCTTTTAAAACAGTGGTGTTTTTTTTTTGTTTTTTGCCTTTTTTTTTTAAACGTATTCAACCATAATATTGACATCCAAAAATATTTTTTATCTTCGTGTAGTTTCAAAGCTACAGTATTTCAATTGTGACTGTGACACGTCAAAGAATAAGTTACGTTTCCCATTATTTTGAGTCCACACCATCGAGCTCTACGTAACGAGGCTGGAGTGATCGACTAGTGTCGAAAGATAGACACCGAAAGCAAACATTTAACCTCAATCGTCCACTTCCAGTTTAAACAAAAATGGACCAAACTTGTATTTCTAACACAGCTTTTCAGGCTTGTTATCACTTTGCAACCCGTTTTTTTTTATTTAAGTCTTAATTCTTGCACTTACCGGAATTTGAATATTATTTAAGGCCTTTAGGAAACTTTCGCTCAGATCAAATGCATGATGGGAGAATTGGTGGAATGAAAAGAGTGGGAGGAAATGGGGAACCCCGACAAAACTCACGTACCCGTTGTTTGTCCACCACGAAGCCCACATGTGATGATCAGGGCCCTACGTGCCAGAGATGAGAACTTTAGCACAGAGCCACAGCGCCCTTGCACATACTGAACTGTACATATAATAGTGGTGTGTAAATTCAACACTATTTTCTTTCAAGAATCAAAACAAATAAAAGCGAGCCGCACAGTGAAAACAATCGTTAACAACTGAGTTAGAACTGAAAATTTGGTTAATAGTGTTCTCAGAGGCGGTGTTTGGGGGTGGCAACTGGGGGCAACCGCCGCAGGCCCCGCGCTTAGGGAGGCCCCGCGTTCCGAGTTGATATTTTTCTTACACAATGATATAAAAGTTGATTTGTAAAAAAAAGTTTACAAATAAACTAGTTTGTATAGTTTCCATGCGAAATGTAATGTGAAATGAAAATGAATAAAGAAGCACTTGTAATTAGCAATGCAGTTTTTAAAATATATTGCACTTTCTTTAAATAAATTATGTCGGATATTTTTTTCATAAGAAACCGTTGATCATTAAAAAAGAGAATATTTAGTAATAAATTTAGGGTTAGGAATGAAAGGAAGAAGTGAGAGGAAGCATTTAGGGGGAAGTTGCTTACTGCTTTATCGGCTTTAGATGTAACATTTCGGCGCTCAGCGATTTTTACTTGTACTTTGGCCCCGCGGGGTCATTATTGTCCTAGACCCCGCGCTCACCTAACGCCGCCTCTGAGTGTTCTAGACTTGAAGTGGAAGATCGAAATAAACTGTTCTCTCTCCGCCCTGGCTCCCAATATTCATTAAATACTTAATTGCATCGATCAGTCCAGTAAAACTTTGGTAAACTTTACTTTTATATGGGTCAGTCTAGTAACTTTGGACTTCGACCCGTCACGATTCGTCCTTTAGCTGTTAAAATCCATACCCACGCCCCTGCCGGAACTCGAACCCGGGACCCGGGCCACCCGGCCGGCACAATTAGTCCAGTATCGTTTTTAGATAGAGGTCAATGGTGTGAACATACGAATATGACTGAGAATGCTATTTGAATAAAGATATGTACTTAGAAGATGGAATTATTCCTGTTTTGTAGTTACAGTAGTTAGTGGTCATTTTCAAGACATCATTATTAAAATAAAATTCAGGTGGAATGCATGCAATTTCGCTTTTATATAAATCGGATAAATAGTCGGCTCACCTGATAAATAGAATTCACGGCAGAGATTCTGTATGATGTGAACTTAAGGATGCGTTACTACACCCCACATAGCAATTTGGACCTGACTCAAATCAAGCTTACTTTGACAAATTTTACAACTTAATGTAAGCTTAATAAATCAAGCCAAAATGTTTAAACATAATTGAATCAAGTAGTCTAGCTTGCAAGAATTATGTTACAAGCTGGTATGCTATCTGGGTCCTCTCTAAATAGAGGTGGCAGTTTCTTACTATATTCTTAAAAGCTTAACATAAAAGAAATAATTTCGTTACAGTACATTCTTGTGGATCACAAGCAAGGCAGTAACTTTCTTAAATTGCTGTGTTCGTGCAATGACTGATGATTCACTGAAAGTAAGTTGACTACAGAGCTCCCAAGCGTGGCAACTAAACTGTAGATTGCAGGGTAAATCATTTCTGCGTGTACAAAATAAAATTGCAGGTAGCATTTGGACCGTGTTAACGTTGAGCTTCAAATTAAGAAGATAAAAGTTGCACGTGGGAAACAATATGTGACCATTCTACAATGATTTTCTGCTAAACGGTTTAGTTATGGCGCGCTAAATGATAGGTATGCAACGTCCTGAGGGCGACCCTTACGAGGATTGGACACTTTCTCATCGAGTGAGGGCCTGTGATGGTGATGGCGAAGAGAAATCATTAGGGTGATTGAGGGTATCTAAGGGTCAAGTTGTATGTGAGAATGAGGGCGAATTATAGAGTGGGGGAGGGGCGACGTGAGAGTAAAGTCAATGTGAGGATAAGGGCACAAAGTAATTTACTTTGTGGTAAGGGTAAAGTTGTCATGTGAAGGAAAGAGCAGGGATTCCGCCAGGGTTTCCAGTTTGGGGTGTGTGTGTAAACGTTGGGAGCTTTGCACTGTTTCTATCGTTGCTTCACCGTAAAAGACATTAAAATTGGAGGATGTTCTGGATGATTTGCGGGGAGGCTCTCCCCATAGGAGGGGGATCTGGCAAAATAAATAGGAAAGAATAGCACCAGTACGTCAGGTAAGCTATGAGAGCGTTCCAATACTATAACATTATGAGTACACTATTGCAATTAATATCACAATGTATTCAAGTGTATTCAGTAAATCAAGGGCCAAACGCATAATTAACAAAAACTAAATATAAGTAGAAACTTAGAAACAAACTAAATTGCAGTCATTTCTATTTTTATAAATCCCGCTATCTTAATGACTCTTCCGTAATGGATTTTGAAATGTGAGCAATTATTTAATACAAGTCAAAACTGATAGAACGTAAAAACAAGTAGTAATCAAATGAATAATTTAGAGTCATAAAATTTTCATAAATGAGCTTTACCATGTGTATTGGTCAAGTTGATTTCAGTTTTTATGTCAAGGTAAATATCATATAACTATAAACACTTCCCGTTTTCCCATTATTAAATGCACTTCGTGTATGAAGTACTCAGAAAATAATATCGAGTGCAATATTTTTTTTTCAAGATCTTTCATGCGTAAATTCTTAAAAAAAAAAGAATTTATGACATATTTTTATGTGTTTGTGAGTATTTCTGAAGCGTAATTGTTTTGTTTTCTTTTAGTCACACAATTTACGGTAGCTTGTACTTAAAATCCCTACACAGCAAACATTAGCGGTGTGTGATTCAATACTTTCTGGTGTCCCAGAGCGACCACCATTTTTCTGTGTTAAATCTACACAACAATCGGTGTTGATTTCGGTGATTGATTTGTTGTGTTGATTTAACACAAGGTGGTGGACTTCCGTAGACATCGCAAGGTATTGAATTATTGTCGCTGTATTTTGCTGTGCGACAAAATAATCTTTGCTAATTATATGTAATACTATAATTTTTCGAAATGTCATTCGGATTTTGATTAAACTTCTAGTTTATCTAATTCTTCCAATTTTCTTTTGCCTGTCTATTTGATTTTTGGCAGTGGCGGATTAAGCTTCCTCGGCACCCCTAGGCACTAACTTAATGTGCGCCCTTCTCAAAAGAAAAATAGTATCCATCAGTCAAGAGGTCTGCTTCGATGTGGAGAATAGATAACTCGTTTAGTCTTTTATACTCACGGTTGAACGGAGAGAGCCGAAAACAAACGTTCAGCTGAACAGTTTGTTACAGCAGTAGATAAAAATATTCTTAATGCAATGACCGCATTTGGAAACACAGACTGCAGCTTTTCTTTCTTGATAAATGCTAACATTTTTGCTGGCGAGCTACATATTCCTCTGGTCTTCACAAGCCCCGGAAGATGCACACATTCATTTGCGAAGGTTGATTCCAGATTATTTTCACATGCAGCCAGAAGGTTAGCTGCGCGTTCAGAAATGACAGAAGAAGAACTTTGCCGAAACTTACTGATAACCTTAAACTTGTCAGACACTAATTTATAGGTTTCCTTTCTTCTAATTAATTCAGCATGCAATTTATCAAGAATAGAAACACCTCAACGTTAAATTTTTCTCTTCCTGTTAGAATCTCTTACTTCATCGGCTTGAATGTTACGTTTTCTAAACCTTTTATAACTACACTCGTCATCCATATCAGTTTTCTCCATGGATTTTTGCTCATAAGAGTCGAAGATGCCACGAAGAGAAGTTATCAAGTTCACAAGTGATTCAAATAAATCAGGCAGTATTGTTAAATCTATGTTGACACTTCGTAATTTCACGGTGACACTCTGGAATCTCTGCAGTAGTGATACCTTCAAAACAGTGATCATGAAAGCTGTCTCCAACCTGTTTAGTTGATTCAAGAGGAATAAGACCTCATTTCGAACTAGTGTTTTTTTCAAAAGGATCATCGTTCGCATGAGTAATGGTTTGCATTACATTATCCCAGTTTTCATATACACATGAACAAACTTCCTCTATTCAGACCAATGTTTCTGTGATAACAATTTTAGTGTTTTACTTCTTGGATACATGAAATAAGCAACTCAGCTCCAGCGAAATGGAAAAAAAGGAAATATTTTTATGCATATTGAAAAGTGAACATTCTTCCCTAAAACTGCTTGCTGCACTCTTTCCGACCAAATTCAAAGAATGAGCTGCGTAGGGCACATAATACGCTTTAGAATTTATTCCTTTAATTCGAGCCTGTAAACTTGTTGTTGAGCTCCATGTTGCTAGCATTGTCGTACGACTGATCTCTGCAGTTAGTAAGGTCAACATCTATTACTGCTTCGGCTACATTTCAGACTTGTAACCTGGATTTGACAGAAACGAAAAAAAAAAAAAAAAAAAGCAACGTTCAACAGATTTGCCAGCTTCATTGACATATGCTAACACGATAGCTAACTGAAAGGTTTGGACCTAGAGAAAAATTCCTTCATATTAATTTTTAAAAAATCCGGCCCATAATTTTGATATTCTGAAAAAAGATTTGCCGCCCCTAGGCACGTGCCTAGTGGGTCTATTTGGTAATCCGAGTCTGATTATCGGAGTCATGAATCAACAATAATTTTCCAACAGGTGTACAATATGAGCCTCCTACATGACCTAGCTGGTAAGACCGACCCCGGGTTCGATTCCTGGCAAAGAATCAAAACATCGGTGTTGACCCAGCTTCGTGACGACGATTGGGGAACTACTTGAATAAATCAGGTAGCGGGCTATGGTCACGAAAGTCAAACACATGGTTACCAAGAGGCGTTGTGCTGACCAGTACTTGAACATAATACAGCTGTCTGACAGGCTACGGTTCTTAACAGTGTAGATCACCCTCGCCATCTTGGTACTCAATTTTCATTGATTTACATGAGAATTGTTTTACTCGTCTTATATCTTTCAGGAGCATACTTTTAACTTATTTTCACCCAGTTTATCGTCATGTTCTCTTTTACTCATGCTATTTTATAGAAATGCAATATTTTACACACGAACAATATAATTTCCCGTTAACATATTGTGATTTATATAGCAAACTATTAATAATACATTATACTTATATATTTGAAGAAACTTCACAAACCAAAACTATAGAAGAGTCTAAATAACCACCAAGACAAATTTTGTGAAAGCAGAGCTTAAATATTCTACTTCAGAGAGGCATAAAATGAGTAAAACAATTCCCGTGTAAATCAATGGAAAGGTCATACCAAGATGGCGGGGGTGATCTACATCGTTAAGAAACTGTCGCGCCACCCAGTTTAGATTTTCGGTGCACCATAGAAATACTTCTTCAAATTTGAAAATCACGTGTGGAAAGCATATTTATATAATATGAAGACACACTTGCAATGGTTCGCGAGTTAATGCCCAAAGGATATAGAGGATTCGCAGAAATTGTCTGAAGTAAAGGTGGATCGAAATAAAACACGAATAGGACTTACCTTCTGCTTCCAGCTAGTTACAATAATTTCGTTTACGGCAAGTCGATATCTGAAACAGATTTCCTTTGCGGAACGATGAAAATAAAAGATGTATGGTTGCTTAACAAACAGCAGTTTGTTAACATCCGCAAACGTTGTACGTTTGTTGTAATTTTTGTTAGTAAAAGAGCCTGTCATTGCCTGGTTAGATGACAGTGATTAAAATTGTCATCTGTACCTATACGAGTACGAAAAGTCGTCTTATTCGTGATTATTTCGACCCACATTTATCCCAGAGAATGTCTCGGAATATCCTACTTTCTTTGGAGAATCCCTTGCGCATCCACTGCACAATTTTGGAATACGCAATTTTGAATAGAGCAGGTCTTTGAGGGCACCAATCCATGCCGCCTCAGTTATACTGTTAATAGTATTAGAAATATCAATCTGTAGAGATAATTTTCCCACACTTTCGACAACCTAAAGCGCCGAAACGAGCCATTTGTGCTCCTCTAAATGGTCTATACTTTTTATCTTATTTTCATATCAGTAATCTCATGAGATAGGTTTGTCTGTGTTATTTTGCAACACCCTGTATATATTTAATTTGTTGTCGTCCTAAGTATTGTGTGCAAGAGAATAATTCTAAACGACTTTGGAATATTTCTAGTGATATTAGTTTGTATAATTTTTCATAAATTAGTATTATATTTGTAGCCATTAGGCATCTTCGCCTCAGGACAAATAGTGCCTATGGAAATCCTAGTCTCACAATAAATGAATAATAACTTTGATTGTGTTTTTATGTTGTTAGGCTTATCGACGAAAAAAATAAATATTTTTCTATTGTGTGCACTTAAGGACAAATGTATTTAATGTAAATAATTTACATCGATATGCCTTATATTATTGATTGAGTAACATAATTAACTTATTCGATAGGCCTATCTTTGTTATTAGTGTTATAATTATAACCTTGTCTTGGTAACTCTAACTATCTGGTGTAGTAAAAAGTAATCCATTATTTTTGCATGACATTGAAGGCTTGACTTACCATAGTTAGAATGATCCGATTTAGGTCACATATGCGCCGTTTTGTTTGATAACGTGTTGCCATTTGGAAGGTAATATCATGATGCCTCTCTCATAGAAGCCCTTGTCCCTATTGGCAAAAAATTGAGACAGTCGATGTTCACAAGCCTTTCTTGAAGCGAATTTTGCACCAGCAAACGTGTTCGCCATGGACAGGAACAGATGGTAATCACTCGGTACCAGGTCCGGACTATAAGGTGGATGCATAAGAACCTCCCAACCAAGCTCCCGGAGCTTCTGGCGAGTCACTATCGATGTGTGTGGCCTGGCGTTGTCCTGGTGGAACACAATGCCTCTCCTATTGGCCAAAGCTGGGCGCTTCTGGGCGATTGCTGCCTTCAGACGGTCCAATTGTTGACAGTCTAGTTCCGAGTTAAGGGTTTGGCCGTAGGGGAGCAGCTCATAGTAGATAATTCCCTACCAATCCCACCAAACACACAGCAAAACCTTCCTGGCCGTCAACCCTGGCTTGGGCACCGTTTGCGCCGGCGCACCGCGCTTCGACCACGACCGTTTTCGCGTGACGTTGTCGTAAGTGATCCACTTTTCATCACCAGTCACCAACCGCTTCAGAAATGGGTCGCTTTTGTTGCGATTCAGCAGCGATTCGCAGATGGAAATTCGGTCCATGAGGTTTTTTTGCGTTAACTCGTGTGGCACCCACACATCAAGCTACTTTTTGTATCCTGCCTTATGCTAATGGTTCCACACGGTTTTTTGTGCAATGTTTAGCTCTTCGGCAATCGAAACAGTGCTTACATGACGGTCGGACGCGACAATGTCCATGATTTTATCGACATTTTCGACACTTGGCCTTCCAGTGCGTGGTACATCTTTGACGTCAAAATTACCGGCACAGAATCGACGAAACTAAAATTGCGCGTGATTGGTTGTTACAGTATCAGGACCATAAACACTATTCACATTTGCAGCCGCCTGGCTTGCGTTTTCGCCTTTATCGAAAAAAAACTGTAAAATATAGTGTATTTTCTCTTTGCTAATGTCCATTTTGACGCGCGCTCACACAACACTGAGTCAACTCATCACAACTATCTGAACAGTGTTTGTAGTACGCAATCTCATCGTTTGAACGCCATCTCGTTGAACCCGATCGGACTTATACAACGCGAGATACAGATCACTGAAGCCATCTATTGGCAAAATAATGGATTACTTTTTACTACAAGATATATATGAGGGTTGCTCAGTGGTAGAGCGCTCATCTCTGGTGTGGGGAGTCCATGCATGTGGGCTATGAGGGCAATTTGAAATATGTAATATAAGTAAGGATTATGGAGAACTTTTCAACTCTTTGTCTTAAATCAGAGTTTGGAGTTTCTGGTCACAAATAAGGGTCTATCTCCCCACAGGTTGCGGGCGAACCATGTGTTGGTCATATTTGGTTCAGATATTACTATAAGTTACTTTGTACTAAAAAATGTTTAAAAAAATATAAGTGTTTTCAGTTCTTTGCATAATCAAAATACACATGTGTCAAAATGCATTCAACACTTTTCGGTGTCCGAGCGTGACTACCACTTTTTTTGTGTTAAATCAACACAACACACGGTGTTGATTAGACATCAAGTGTTTGCCTGTCGCCATCTTGATCGCTTGCTTTCGTAGAAATTGAACATATTCTCAATGAATGGAAATTCTGATCCGTTAATTGACAAATGGAAAAGTAATTAAACAATGACGTAAGTTGTGCGTGTTACTTTGTTTGTGTTTGGGGTTCAGCAACATATTTTTGATCCCTATACTGGTTGAATCTAGTGTGTTTCTTTTTCTGTCTGGCGATTTAGCCCAGACGGTAAGACGCTGAACTTCTAATTCAACAACCCCTATTCAAATATCACTGCAGCTGTAATCCTTTTCTTGTTGCTAGTACCGAAATCAACACCGTATGTTGTGTTGATTTAACAAAAAAAAAAAGTTGTAGTCACACTGGTACACTGAAAAGTGTTGAATTTACAGAGTACTTTGTACGAGTGTAAGCTCGTTTAAAAATACACATACTCCTTTTTTTTTCGTAATCATCAACGTTCATTTGTGGTGCGGGGAATATCCTTCACATAGGCTTATATTTCTCAGTTTAGCAAGTGGGACGGTCATCAGCCACCAATTCCATTGTCCAAAAGACCGATGCGTGCTTTTGAAGAATGACGAAGGTCGCGTCTTCCCGGTTATTCTATAGATGAAAAAAATTAACTGGAGCGACGACCTCTGTATCTACCGAATAACTATTGACAAAATAATAAAAAAAAATATAAACTCAAATATAATAATTGTTTGTTATAAACGTATATTCGTGTACAGGAGCTGTATTGAATGAACTTAAACTATGTTAGTTTCATAATTGTTTGTTTGTCCGCATGATTGTGTATTTACAACAAGATGCATGTCAGAAATTGATCGTGTAATATATGACATCATATGTATATGTGCATATATACACAGATGCAACGCCAGTATTCCGTGGTAAATTTTCACATGAGAAAGTGAGTTATTCTGTTGAAAGATAAAGAAGATGTGTCTGGAGATGGTGCACTTATATGTGCTGCATGGGAAGCTTCTTTTGTGTGTGGATACTTCAGCAAGAGAAAAAAGAACTTGCATGTTAATTCTTGTAGTTCCACGCTATTAGGCAAGAGTCCATAAAGACATATCTTCGTTTGAGCCCTAAAGAAAGGTTAATAGTATGTTGGAATGGAATTAAGTCCTTAATTTCCTCTTTATTCTCTAAAACTATTTTTTTGTGTTTATGGCCTTTTGGCATCTAATGCTCAGATCGGGGAAGGGGAGAAAAGAGGACGTTGGAAGGAATTCGACCAGAGCCTAGTTTTGTAGGTACCATCCTGGCATTTGTCTGGTGTGACTGAGGGAAATCTAAGTCAGGATAGGCTACCGCTGGGATCATTCCTAAGATCTTCCGATTGCTAAATCAACGCGCTACCTACTGAACTACGGAACCTCGGTCTAGAACTATTAAGTACAATGTAGTTATCGTTCGTAGATTAGGATATACAAAGTCTAGGCGAGCATTAAACAAAAGCGGTCCATGATCTATTTGACGTCTAGGCTGGCGATAGTTGGTAAAATACTTTCGGCGTGAACTGGTATTGATTTCGGTAATTTCGGATAAGCACTGGGTAGGTGGCGACGGTTCGAATAAAACTCACGCCGGCTATCTTGCCTAACATTTTCAGTGGATTTCTTCAGTTCTACAAGGAAATGGCGGAATGGAACCTTCAATAAATTCTTTGACTATAGTAACTTTCCCAGTCCTCTCGCTGTATGTACACTGCAAAAATAAAAAACGGTGTTAATTCAGCACTTTTAGGTGTCACAGGGTGACCACCACTTTTTTGTGTTAAATCAGACTCAGAGTTAAATAAGAATAAACAAATAAATCGTTGTCTCCGGTTAGTAAGTCTTGCTTGTTCCTTTGTAGTTAATGAGTTCTGGGTTCTAATCTCGATTAGATCTCTAAATGTTAATCGGAATTAGTGCCCCCCTCGAGTCAAGACATGTACCATTTCCTCTTGTCACGTCTCGAGAACTAGGCGAGACAGAGCTATCCGAGACCGTCGATGCGCCTTTCCCCAGAAACTGCGTGAAGAGCTACTAAACGTGACGATTCCATTCTTTCACGTGTAAGATTTCCAAAGAAATTTTAATCCATGCATGAACACCTCCCCCCCCCTCCCCCGAAGTTGAGCTTTCCTTTATTCATAGACCTTGATATCATTTTAAGCACATGGCTGCCAAATGCTTTCATGCTACACTAATTTTATGAGATATATATTGACGGACATATGTTCATGTTTCAGGAAAAATAAAAGTTTTATCTGTCTGAATGACTTTTAATTGGTTTGTTGGTGATGAAAGTGCAAAACATTACTTCTGGTATGTTTTCTGGTTCCAAAAGGAAAGCAATCTTCTTTACTTCCCGTTCACTTGCAGTTACGTACCAATAAAATACACCACTTCACACAATTCTAGTGCATGGGGTGATGAAGTGAGACATCAAAGCAATGCTCTACAAATCAATGAGTTTTTCCTCCACACGGTCATCAACAGCAGAGGCGTTGTGCTGATCACATAACCCTCTACTTAAACGTAATACAGCCGTCAGACAGACCAGGGCCCTTAAAGAGGCTGTCCTGTCACCCAGTTTAGTTTTACAGCAATATTAGAAACGAAACGTGACAATACCCCCCCCCCTCCCTGTTATGTATAAAAAAAAATAATCAAAGTGTATCTCCGTTATTTTAAAAGTAAAAATACTTTTTCAAGCAAAAGAAAGCAACAAAACTTCTGGGGTTTTATTTTTTTTTTTAAACTTTTTGTTTTATAATGCCAAGAAGATAAACTTCTTTTCTGCAGATTTTAAATAAACCACAGTAACTTGATTTTTGAGCACTATTGACTTGCATTGCTTGCAGTTATTGTATTTGTGCCAGTGCTCGAAATGAGACTGTATGCGCCGGTATGATATACCGGCACTTCTTTTTGTTTTTCTTCTTATACCGGTACTTTTTGACAAGAAACGATGTTAAACGGTATAGTTAGCGTTATTACTTCGGAAATATACAATCACTTCGAAATTTCCATTTTGAGCACTGCTTTGTTCTCAGGTAGTTGTAATGCATTAATTGAATTGAATTGCATTTTATTTATGGTCTTTAAGCTTCTAAGGCTCAGGTCGAGATAAGTGAGGGGAAGGGATTCAGAAAGGTGTCGGCCAGGGCCTATGTTGAAAGTGCCATCCTGGCGTTTGATTGGTATGACTGAGGAAAAAACCCTGGAGAAACTTCTGTCTGGATGGTCGGTCGCTGGGATTGAACCCACAACCTCCCGAATGCTACGCCAACGCTCTACCACTGAGCTAGCGCGGCTAGGTAGTAATGCATTAAATTTATGTGATAACAGCAGTCAAATCTGAAGAGAAAATTCTAGTAAAATCTAAGAAATTTCCATCCAGCCCCCGTGGCCCAGTCAGTAATGTCTCCGGCTTCGGACCTCCATGGAGGTGGCACGTAAGTTCGTATCAGAGTGGCAACCATTGTGACATTTTTTTTTTAGGAATTTTTTTTATTTTGAGTAGATGAATACCGGGAGGCTACCTCAACAAACCAACTAGCTGTAACCTTTCTATCACTGCGCGCGGAAAAGTGATCGATGATTGACCGCAGCTCTCAGATATGACGGGCTTAGATCAGAATTTATAGATTAAAAGAAATTATGTGCATTGCAAAGTTTGTTTGAGGATCACATGTAGGAGTGACAAAAGGCGATAGATGGAGACTCTTAGTTTATTACGAGACGTACTTTTGGCTTGATATATCGTCATCTCAAAGAATCTTAAATGGGATATTATATTCAGAGGTAGATATTGCAATCACTCTTTCACAGACCGAGCCTCCGTAGCTCACTGGTAGAGCGTTGGCGTAGCATTCAAGAGGTTGTTGGTTCAATCCAGCGGCCGACCATGCTGATTGAGGTTTTTCCACGGTTATTCCCCCGTCACACCAGGCAAATGCTGGGGTAGCACCTTCAACATAGGCCCTGGCTTACACCTTCCCGAATCCTTTCCCTTCCTCTATCCCGGCCTGAGCCTTAGATGCCTAAAGACCATAAATAAAAATTCAAATTCACCCTTTCGCAGACGTTCACACTCAAAGACGATATGCTTGTGATAACCACAATGCAGCTGCGGATACTACATCGTCGCTTTCACGACATAAGGGCGTAAGTGTAATGTATTTCCATATAATTTACACCCTTATGGCTTGAAAACAACGATGTGTAAGACAACTCGTATTCTGCATTAACTTTTCTCCATTCTCGTTTTACCAGTTATATTTACTTTTTCGTGCAATGTAAGTTAACAATGAGATTGAGGGAAACTATAGTCCATCTACGGTCCAAACAATGTTTATTTCAGGAAAAGTGCTCTGAGGGGGCATTTTAGATCTTTAGAGGGAGTAAAAGAGGAGAGAAGGCGTAATTCTAGTAGAACAATGAATTAACCCTTGTTTTTACAAAATATGTTGTTTCTAATTGGAGGTGATTGACTCAGTCTTGGGGGTAATAACCCCCGGTCACCTCTCTGAAAGAAATACTGGATCCAAACATTTTTAATCTGAGTGTATTTAGGGCCAGGAGATACTCAAAGTAGAAAGTATATGGCGGCAATTGTCATTAGTTTAGACTAAACTCATGGGCGTGTCGTGAAGCGCTGCTGCATAAAGAACACTGCCAAGCAGAAGGTACGGAGTTGCCGCTTTAGTGCTGTGGCTACCGAATCGAACAGCTAATATCCGGTGATACGGGTTCGATTCCCGGCAGAAAATGTTTTGTTATTTTTTCAGAAAAATAACTTATTTTCATTTTTTAGGTCTCTTGATAGAGAAGCTATAGCTAAGAGGGATTTCATAACCCCGCTCATTCTGTCCACAAATTAAACCTCAGGAACTACAAGGGGTAGAGAGGTGCGTGAGGTGTCGTTGCAAAGGTCTTGATTAAACTAGCTCAAGACACCTGGAACCGTGCTGATTGGTGCAGTCATTCATTGCTGCTAACCATTTTTCAAAAATTTTACAAAAATTTGTTGTTCAAATTCAAAGTAGAAAATTTGAATTCAGTTAGACCTAGCTGCACCAAACATTATTATTCGACTCAATACAAAAACACTGAGAGGACCTACGTTGTCAAGCAACCCTCTTTCCAGTATTGCCAGCCTATTTTCTATAAAATTATATATATATATTTCAAATAGCTTCCATTATATTAGTCATAGCAGCATGCGGATGTTCTCGCTCCATAGGAACCGAGTTGTTAGTGTTGCCAGCCCATGCCAAAAATATATATCTCATGAACCAAATCCTATGAAGGGACCGGAGCCTTTATGATTGTTGGTAGAAATGCAGCTCTCACTTGTTTTTATACAAATAAGCATTTTTAAATTTTATCAAGTTAACTAACCAATGGTTATATATCGAGTTAGAAAAGTCGGGTTAGGTTTTTTTTTTTTTAATATTTATACGCAATCTACTCTAGTTCGCGGCAACTATAGCATGTGGCTCTGACATCAAATTCTGAGGCGAATACTTTCTACATTGAACAAATCGTATTCGAGACCATCTCCGCCCCTTAGCCGTCATTTGTTTAAACTTAAGTAATATATCCTATCTCATATATAGCCAACACTACACAAATGCTGTTTCTGCTGCATATATGAAAGGACCCATACAGCACCTATTCTAGGGATAAGCTTTGGTAAAAACTTTGTTTTATTTAAGCCATTTTCTTTTAGTTTGTAACTATCGACTTCCGCCCGTCACGATTCAAATGAGTGTAATCTTGTTAAAATCCACAAACACCTATGCCCCACGCGAGATTCGAATCCATGACCTCCTGAATGGGGACCGAGTGCCTTAATCCACACGACTACCGAGATCGGCCTATGGATATGCTACAAATATTCCCGTTGCGATATGGGAATGGGCTTAGGATATGTTTAGAATATCCTTAGGATATCCTTCAGTATATCCCTAAGATTCTACAAATATTTAAATGTAGGGGAAGATCTGAGGGTAGTCGTTGGAAAGTTTCAGCCAAATTCTACGAATATGTTTAAGACGTTTTTCCGTTGACAATGTTTCTAGTTTATTCATGAGATACTCCGGAAATTCTAACCAAGAATGTCGTTTTGAGAAACATAAGCTAGAAATATCCTTATTTGTTCCCAAATATTCTTGAGGGAGTCTAAATGGGGGTACAAATTTTGAATCTCTGAAATTACGTCAGTTTGTACACAACAAATGTAAGTAATATATACACCAAGTGTTGAGAGATTGTGTTTTCTTTCTGAAGCGAATTATTTACGCTTGGTGTGGACGTATTAAAAAAAAGACAATAACTTTTTATGCACTATGTGTATACATTTTTTTTATATATTGATACTCATTTGCGCGTCAAATGTTCATCATCTCTAGCCAGAAATGTGACGGCTTACTGTGTCCTCAGTAGCATTAATTGGTTAAGGCATTTCGTTGACACACCAAGACCATCGGGATTTTAACCTCGCTCCCGCCAAGCTTCTTTTTTCTCCCACGCTACGAGAACAAATTGCTAATATATTCTTCACATCTCTGCGTATTTAATGTCCGTAAAACCTTGCCAGGATATATACTAAAAAAAATGTGTAGCAGTCTCTGAAAATATCTTTTCGATTTTTCCCACCCGAATACTGCTAAAATATCATCTTTTAGTTAACAAAGCTTTTTAATGTTTCTGTCACCATTTGTACCCTAGTGACAATCTAATGATAAGTAATTAGAAACAATTTAATGTGGACTAATCTGCATGAATACTAACTTTAGCTGTAGCATGTGTTTATGAAGGTGGATTAGTTAAGTTAGGTAAAATAGCGTAAGGTTATACCAGTTCGAAATTGACGGTTAGATCTAAAGTCTATCCTTTAAGTATACTTCAATAGAACTAATCTTCACTATAAAAACCACAAAACGTTTGGTGAACACTGTAGTAATCATTGTCGTTCATTAAGCTTCACAACTTGATTAGAAACTGCACCATTTATACAGAGTAGTCAGGCAGGTATATCCAGAATTTTGTTTTGTGAGGGGTTCAAGGGTTTCCGGTAAGGTTCAAGTTGTATCTGGGCATTACGCCTGAGTTATACTATTTTACCAAAAAGCTCTGAGCTTTTTGGCGGAAGGGGGGCGGGGAGGGTTCGGACCCCCCCCTGGACCCAGCCACTAAATACGTCCAAGGTAGTAGTGGTAATCTCGTAGTACTACCATAACAATAGTAGTCGTATAGGTTAGTAATAATCTAAGTAGAATTAGTACGTTAGTCACAATGTTCTTAGTAATAGTAAATAGATTAATAATATAACAATAGCAGGAACATAGGTCCTGCCATCTAGTTAATCTCACAAAACAGTCTTAATCATCAATAATCCTATTTCATTGTCATTTTTCTGTTCATTACGGCGTTACGTAAAAATATCTCAGGATGATCATTCTTCCTACAGTCTTGTACAGTAACTAATCCCAGTTGGCTGAGAGGTTAGCACGCTCGCTTTCTGTGCGGGTGGTTTGTGTCCTGTAGAGATATGATCAACCGAATGGTTGGGAACCCACTTTACCAAAAAAAAAAAAAAAACGTTCTTAGAAGCTCG
Organism: Lepisma saccharinum; assembly: GCA_022664845.1. NCBI lineage: Eukaryota > Metazoa > Arthropoda > Insecta > Zygentoma > Lepismatidae > Lepisma > Lepisma saccharinum. The sequence continues at coordinate 2,598 of JAGDQP010001346.1, read as the reverse complement.
TCCAAAGACGCTAATTACAATTTAATCAATTTCCTTAGCAACGCAAAAGAAATGCTATAAGGGCCATAATGAAATACCTCGAATCAGGCGTTCTCTAAATTTCTTTATCCTGATGCTTAGAGAGAGAAAAGATATGAAGTCCATGGTCCAAATTTCAATAAAAATATGTTTCACAAATTATTTTGTGGTTCTGAGTGAAACAGACAAAAAAATCGTGGAAAAAAAAATCAATGATATTTATAAATTAATGTGTTGCAAAATATTATTAGACATGAAATTACAATTTTCAAGTACACAAGTAAATTAGAATACAGAAATAATTATGTAAAGACTTACCTACAACAAAACGGTTCATTGTGATATTATAGTCTGTCCTGCTTGTAAGCACCACTCTTAAATACACTATGCAATAAAGAAATAGTGTAAATTTGTACACACTGAAGCACTTTCACTAAAATATTTTCTGGTCGTATAATTCGTATAGCTAGGAGGTAACAACTTCCCGAAAACCGACGACGCTGCACTAATAAATAAAATAAATAAACGCTAATTAAGAAATATTTTTTTCTTTCTTTCCTATTAAAAAGGAAAGGTGTTTTCTAGTCTTAAATTTCCTTGACAAAAACTTTGACCTCACGTCCTGTATGACCACATAGGGCTAGTTTCTTGTAGTTCGATGCCGTGTTACTAATTATTATTTTCTCCTTGTAGATCGAAACTATTTTTGTAATCTTCCTGTGTGATATAATTTAGAAATATTTGGGGGACAAAGAAGAAGATCCCGGATGATTATTTATAATAATTAAATCCAACTAGTCTTATAAAGGCGTTGACCGCTTCTTTTCCAAGTCTTGATTCACCTGTAAGCTCTCACGTTCATTGCTGTCCGGTGCGAAAAAAAAGTGATATTGAACTCACTATTTGTCTTTTTGCTTTTTTTTCCATACGATTAACAGTTACACATCCCTCCCGGGCATATTCCCATGTGTGTTCACTGTCCTTCTACACACTCACTGAATGAAATCCAGCGTGCAATGTACGGACATTTTACTCCAGAACCAGTTGAAATGGAAGGCGCTTTTTATTTTTTTCCCATTCTCGCACGCGATCTTGCTTTTCTCTGGGATCCTATTGGTTTAGTATCTCACGCTGCTCACCTCTCATTGGATACCTCCACCGACAGACAACGAGCGCTCAACACTGACTGTGTCATACTTCACCGGTGCATAGCTATCATTAGACATTAAAGGATTCCGATATCTTGTGTTGCTATCATTATTAATTACTTAATGTAATTAGTTTTCGGTAATCTTGACTTGAGTGACTTTCTGAATTCGAAATCAGGATCTTGAACACCAGATCAAATATTAAAGTATTTAATCAATTTCTTAATATTAACAACAAGTACCGAGGGGCCGTAGCTCAGTGGTAGAGCGTTGGCTTTGCATTCGGGAGGTCTTGGGTTCAATCCAATGGCTATTTTTTCTGACTGAGGTTTTTTCTTAGTCACACCAAGCGAATGCCGGGATGGTACCTTCAAATAGGTTCTGGCTGACTCCTTCCCCAACCTTCCCTCCTCCCTATGCCAGCCTGAGTCTTAGATGCCTGAATGCCATAAATAAATAAATTCAAATAAATAAAAACAAGTATACATTCATTACTCACATACCGAACGGTCATAGTTCAGTTGAAGATTGTTGTCTTTGCATTCAGAAGATCCTGCGTTCGAATTCAGTAAGTGACCATTCTGACATATTTTCTAGGGTTTTCCCTCAGTCACAGCAGGTGAATAATATAATAGTACTTTCCAACGAAGTCCTGGTAGATTTCTTTCCCACCCTCCCCTCTCACCTATCCCAGTCTCAGGGATTCTGCCAGATCCTCGAAGTGAGGGGGTGTCACCCCTAACTTTAAAAGTTGTTTTACGGTTGAAAATCGAAAGAAATCCTGCTCAACTCTACTTTCCTCCCTCACCCAAATTTCGGTTTTATGTACCCCAATACTGAAAATCTTTGCAGAAGTCCTGCCCAGTCCGAGCCCCAAAAGTCAATATACCAATCTATTTTACATGTGATGAGCGTGAAGTTGAATCAATACGTGGGTTTCGTAACTCACCATCATTATCAGTGTTCTGTCGAAAGCGGCAGATACTTGAAGGCAAGTTAAGCCCTCTCCATATATCATGATCTTCATCTCAATATACGATTAATCTTCCTTAATAATTTCAAGGAAGATATACGTATATAATAGTATATTTCTTTCACCAAAGATGCAAAGAGTACCGACCGTTACTCACTTTTCTCGTTATATATGTAAGGAGTTCGATGAGGAAATCAGAGATACAGAATTTATCAAGACTTAATATTGTAATCTAATTTTTACAAGCAGAGTTTTAAAAGTGTAATTCTAAAAATGATTATAAAGTGTACACCAAACGTTTACCTACAGACAGTTCTACACACACTTTTAAAACACAAAACGAAAACAATTTTAGTGATGTGTACATAAGGTGTGAATATATGTAGTACAGTGGGGATAGACTTTATTATTCAGATATAAAAAATATATCTGAATTAACGCTATGTCAAAGTGTTGTAA
>JAGDQP010001345.1:103908-125508 GCA_022664845.1 Lepisma saccharinum | reverse complement strand
GGCCACTGGTGTCGCTCTGGAGACAAGAAACAGAGCAGACACAAGTGGCCACCCTCGTTTTGAAGGGACACAGCTGACCAGTGCCTCCCACTGACATGTTTACAATCGCTCATGGAGGGATGGCGTTACCCAATTTTGGCTGAAAAGAAATACCACGGGACCTTTGCATCCGTTACGTTTTTTGAAGATGATGAGAGAGAGAGGGGAGACGGGCAGAACAGAAATACGAAAAGTAGAATCGCGGAGTACGAAGAAGGCCAGCGTGGTAAAGGGATCGTGAAGACAGTCGATCAAAACTCTTTGTTTTTTTGTGATTTTGAGTGTTGACCATGGCCGAGTAGTTTCCCCAGTGCGGCCCGAATCCGAGTGTATGTCGACCCCGTTTCTCTCTCTCATCACCGAAACTTATTTTTTTAATCATGAGGAACGCTTGTGGCGATTGTGTAAAAGACCTAGGTGTACTGCGGTTGATGCCAGGAGCAGCTGTAAGATATTTTGCCTCTAGGACTCAGCGGGACTTGAACCCGCATCGCCGTCGTCACGTTTTGGTATCCAGATCCGGAAGGCAGGTAGGAAATAGATTTTCCTTAATTCATTGTTGCCCTCATCGTATGGCCAGAAGTCGCTGGAAGATGTAACACCCGACAGTAGCAACAGTGGTATTTCTATGGAGGGCGAACTTTCCACAACATTTACATTCCGTCGTTCACAGTTTACGACTCCCCTCCGCATTTCCAAACGGTGAAGTTTCACTGTCGGCGAAGAAATACGTAGCAATTGTTATCCGAACTTTTCTTTTGTGGTTTCGACAGCTTTGCTGTCCCAGTAATGTACTATAAATTCAGCCTATTGACGCTTTCATCCCCATTCCAGAGTATGTTGAGATTGGCAAGTGTGGGGGAACTGGACATCCGGTCCACTTTATGTTAGTGTTCCCGTGCTTTAATGTGTGTAAGAAAAACTCTTCATTTAATTCACAGCTCATGTACAATGCACAATCGTAAAGTTGTCCACAAGAACAAACCAAGGGGTTATTCTCTTGCCAACTTGCATAAAAGGAAGATTTGACAAACTGATGTTACAACTCGCACAATAGAACAATTGTTTGTTCAAGTATTGATTATTTGATCATGGATAGTAAATATTATGACTTCGTAATCATCAACTATTGTAAATTTTGCATCTGGTGCATGCTAGTAAAATAAAATTGTTTATTATTGTTGTAGTATGTGGAACTCGAGCGTAGTATGGTAAATATCGTGCTTTTCTTATTTGTTGTTATCCCCAGCGTAAAATTCAGCTGGAGTGTTCCCGGAATTTCAGGGGCGTGGTCCCCACAGCACCAATGGTGTCAGCTATCAAACCGGGTTCCGACCCAAAATGAGATCTCGAACATTTTTTTTTCTTTGGAAAGGTTCAGATATTTCCTAGCAAGCATTATTTCCAATAAGAGAAAAAAAGAGAGAAATAGGGGAAATGAATCCGTATCTGCTCAAAGAGGAGCGAAATATCAGCTGATCGGCGCGTTTGATGTGTCGTATTCTTTTACGCTATGTCAGCGATTGTTTTCATTTATTCTATGAAATGCAGCGAATGTTGGCCAATATTTGCAGACATATGTAGTATTTAGGAATGTTATTATTAAGATGTATTTTTAGTTCTTAAGGATATGTGTATACCTAGAAATGTGCTGAAACATGAATGTAAAAGGGTTTCCTAAATGTTGATATAATTTTTGTTGATCTCAGATTATCCGCTAAGAACCGCCATTATTGTCATTATGGTTCCAGTGTTTACTGGGTCACAAAACTTAACTAGAGTCAGCTAGTACTTGAGATGCCATTCACTTCCCGCTATCCTTTCATTTTTCTAGCTCACAACTGTCAAATCTCAACCTCTTAATCACGCTCTGCTTCAATTCATTAGCAAATTCTCCAATCTTCTTTCCACATGTATCTCGTAGGCCCAATTTGGTAAATTTCTAAAATAAATAAATAAATAAGAAACCGCAGGAAGTACACTCATGAGTGAAAAACGGTGCATTTTTGTGATTGCCAAAAGGGTGATATAAAATTTATGATAAAATAGAGGTATTTCAGATCCGTAAAATGTCTAAAATCTCTTCTAGCCAAGCACTGTTTAACGTTGTTCTTAATCCATTCAATATTTCACACATAGTTGTCTTACATAGGATCATTTTAAATAATATTGAATGCTCCAGACGGCACAGTAGAAATGTACTTTTGTGTGTGTGTGTGTGTGTTGTTGTTGTTGTTGCTGCCGCTGGTGATTTTAACGCGTCTAAATTGTAATCAACTGTTGTCTACAGTTCAATCCGTTGGTAAAGTTGCAAGATTATTGTTAATGTGTTTGCAAAGACAACAATCACAGCAGCTCCTTGGTAATGCTTGGGATGGCTAGAAGAGTATTGTAAATTCGATTGTGTGTCAACTGTTCAGTTCATCAAACTCACTTGTAACTTTGTAACCTTTTAAATTGAAGTCAGATGCTTCAAAGCAACAGGTGTCAGTTTAATTTACTTTCTGGCTAATCCGCCGAGGGACCTCATCCACCCGGCATTTTACTGTATGGTTTCTTTTGTCCAATTATTTTATTATTACTTATCATATAAAGTTTATTTGATGTGTTCCAAGCCCACTGTTTCATTTTCTTAAAAGTTGATAATACTATCCCAGGTAACTCCAATTGTAGTGTTCCTAAGTCGCACAGGATAGGAACGTAGAGTATTCTTTTTCAGCTTTAGAGAACCAAACAACAATGCATCATTAAAGTAATTCCTTAGGGAGGTGTCACGTAATTTCCACCATCTGCTTCTTCGGTTCAAATCCCGAGCACGCTCATGTTTGGCGTCAATTCAGAAACTACGACTGGTAGGGGGGAAGCATTGCATTGTTTTGACTAGGCTTCTTGATACAAGGGAAATGATGGTGGCAATCATGTGACTACATCCCGGTATGAAAAGTTAGTGCCGAATAGCGACGTTTCAATACCTTGCGCAGCACCGAACGGTTCTTACTTCGATTCCTAATAATAGTTCCGAATCTTCACAACTCTTTTCGTTGCTTTCCACCTCACTGCAATCCACCTCCCTAAAGCCCTGGATTCCGTCCCGGGGAGTGGGATTGTCTTTCATGTCAAATCGATACGTAATGTTTAGAAAATTAGTTTGCCGCGGAATGCAGGAGCCTCTCATTAAAGACCCAGGGAAGTGGAGTTATAATAATAATTATTATTAAAATTCTAGGAATAACATTTATTTATTATTCATTTTTATTTTTAATCTTTTCGAATACAGTCCAAAAGTAATTATACATGGTTACAAACAACAAAATTAAACGATGAAAAAGTAAATAAAGAAAGAAGATGCCGTGGTCAAAACGAAAGTACCATTCCGGCAGTTGCTTTGAAACACTGATGAAGAAAAAGGAAAATTCGCACTTAGGATGGTCTGTCCCGAGATTTCGATTGGATAGATCCGCTTTTGGTATCAGCACATTACCATTGCTCCATGGAGTTTTGTTAATAATAATAATAATAATGTATGTATTCATTCATTTACGTGCAATTAACAGCTTGATAAGCTAATATAGCACGGTAGGAATACATAAAAGCAAGGAAAGAATAAATAATAAAATAATAATAATGCGAAAGTTGTCGACAGACGGACAGAGCGGGCGCTAAAGCTTCACAGCATTAGCTGCTGAAGTCTAAAAGTACAAGTAATATTCTGCTTTTAAAATGTTTAACAACTTGTTGTAGGAAGATAATTTTGCACTAAACTAAAAATAGAGGCCTACATTACTCAAACTTCTTTGCTCTATAAGTTTCATTGTTCATCGGACAACAACTATTTGGATATCCGTTTATTTGTTTTTTGGATAATCGAATAAACGGATAACCGTTTGTTCATTTTCGGATAATCGAATAAACGGATATCCGTTTGTTCATTTTCGGATAATCGAATAAACGGATATCCGTTTGTTCGTTTTTCGGATAATCGATTAATCGGATATCCGATTATTCGGATTCGAATAATGAAATTATCCGGATAATTATTCGAACAATATCCGGATGAATAATTATCCGGATAGTTTTGACAGCCCTACTTCCGATGTGAACTGCACAGTGGAAAGAGTGCATCTGATTGGACTTTCACGGCGAACTTACGATGGTGGAGAAAAAATATATAGACAGAGGCAATGTTAGTTAGTGAGTCTATAGAAAAATTGACAGCAGGGACATGTATGGATTTTTTAAAATTTATTTTAAGGTTTTTAGGCAACTATGGCTCAGGCCGTATGGATGATAATGGGATGAATTGGTGGAATGAAGAAAGTGGGAGGAAACGGGACCACTCCGAGAAAACCCACGCACACGGTGTTTGTCCACCACAAAGTCCACATGGCATGAGCAGGGGTTGATCCGACGACCCCTAGCACCAGAGGTGAGCTCTCTACCAACTGAGGGGACATGTATGGAGAAAGCTATCGAAGCTATATCTAACTGTTCCTCCACTACTTAATTCTCTGAACTGAACTTTTGACAGTTAATTTAAATCACTAAAAGGCAACTATTCCACACCCAGGCCAATTAAATTTCTAAAGTTAGAAAAACTCCATATACAATACTGCTCCACCCTACTGTCCACGTATCCAGCGTAGCGAAAATTATCTTGGAAGTAAATAAAATTCTTTTTAACAATAATTACTAATTGTATTAATGTATCATTAAGACATATTATGTTGTTTTGTTTAATTTATTTAAAGTGTTTTGTGTGAACAAAAGTAGTCTGTAATACCTTCTTGTTCAGTGTAAAACATGTTTTCCACAAGTAGACTACTGTAGTTTAATTAAAATTGCTCATTGTACAACTAAGTATTTAATATCATTATTTTATTATTAATAATATTATAATTATTAAACCGTATTTTATAAATAACCACATTAGCAGAGTTAAATAATTATTATCCTTATTACTATTATTATTATTAAATGTTGAAAGGACAGAACGTATTAATTTTCCATAATGTGAAGTTGGGAACGGCAAATTGGCGGGAGGGTTGAGAAGGAAGGGGGCCTTGGAAGTCTGGAACCTAGGGCGCCTAGGGGCATGAATACGGAACTGCTTATAACGGGAACTTCTTGAAAGTTTTAATTTTTGAAAATGCATAGAACTGACTTTTTTCATGTTTAATTTTTGTGAGTGGTGGATAAACAAAGTCGGTAAAACCAAACAAACCTAGGAAATGTACTACTTTATGAATAAGTAAACCAGCAGAATAGATCGATCGACAATTCATAAATGTGTGTAAAATAAATCTGTTTAATGAGTAGGATATAGTCTCCGAGCACACACTTTAAGTGCACTTCTTATATCATTATATTTTCTTCGAACACGGAGCATAATAATTACACTTTATCTGGTCAGATGATAAATGTTTCTTCTTGTTCTTTGTTGATAATCCAAATCTTCTTCAAAGAACTCAATGGACTGGGACAAAGTGGCGCTTATGTTGCAACTGAAACTTTTGAAGATGTTTCTTTTTTTATATCACTGTTCTGTAATTAGCATATTTTTTTCATAAGTGTTTGAACAGCAGATCTTAATTACATACTTTCTATTTATGTACTGCTGCAACTTACAAGGCAGTGTTCGATTTGTAGCGGGGATTGTTGGTATATCCCGTCTCTGCAGGAATCTTCTCTGAATCTGTTTTCCAAAACATCCCTCAAGCCTGGGATATAAATAAATATAAAATACAATATTCTATCCATGCTGTGCTGGTAGTGGAATGGGGCGAGAGCGCTAAGGTATTTCGGCCACGATATCCATGTGCAGTTCAAAAGACGGTGTATAAACATGACCAGAGCTGAAATGGGTCACTAAGTCGATTGTCGGGTCTTTTGAAACGGGTCTCCGATTCTAGGCTTCAGACCCAGCCTAACCCGGTGACCCGATTTAGACCCGGTAGCCCGGAGAACAAAGCAAGATTTTTAATTATACTCTTGCGTTTGAATAGTGTTTCTTCCAGGGGTGACCAGGACCGTAGACGCTATCCCCAGAGCTCGAAAACTACGGCTTCGAAATTCCGATTCCGAGACCGGGTCACCAAAAGTCACTCGATTTTAGCCCTGGTCATGACTGGCTAATGGTGGTGAATCATGTAGGTCATGTACATTTTCTAGAAAAAAAAGAAGTCTTTCTAAAGGACGTAGATTTTCCCAGGTAAATTTCAAGGTAGGTTTTGATATGATTTCATTGGCTGTTTCCTTGTAACAGTGTTCAATTTCCAGAGATAAAACTTTTCCCGTAACGTATTGAATTATTTTTTGAATAATTAATTTCATTTTTGCTGGACCCTCTTCTTCTTCTTCTTCTTATAATTATCATTCTTATTATTATTTGAACGTAATGTGTAACTTTTTCAATTGAATACTGAAATGAATTCGAAGGTTCTCGTCAATGATAAGGAACTGTTCTTTGAGTTCCGTTTTTTATCAACCTCTCCATAACTGAATGTAGTAAAATACCAAAAATATAAAGGAAATTCATTATGGAAACGTGCAATAAATTAAAGAGCGAACGTCAATGCATTTGTATTTTTTTTTAACCCACTGCAAGGAAGCCGGAAAAAACTAAACGACCGAAATTCGATGGTCAGTCGTTTGGTTGATGGGGAAGGAAAGAGATGGGAGAAGTGCCCCTAAGCTGTCTGTACGTCTTGCAAGATCCCTTCTGTTCTTTCAAACCACAAATCAGCGTTGCCAGTTTCGGAATTGAAATTATCTTTAGAAATACAAAAATATCTGGAGAAATGTCTGCAAACTTTTTTTTTAAACTACTCTAACCACTGACCAGGAAATGGATAATTTCTGAAACTCAGAAAGTTTTAGGAGAGATAGAAACAAGAAAATAGTTGTTTTGCTTCAGAGAAGGGTCTAAAATAAAGAAAAAAAAGAACTTTGAGGCTATGTTTCATCGTTTCAGAAAAAAGATTCATAATTGATGTTTGACGGCTATTTATAGTGTGCATGACCTTATGTGAGCTTACATCTGTTTGTTCCTCTCCTGTTAGTCATTCTGTGCTCTTCCCAGATTTTCAGTTTCCAATGACTTTTTCACAACTCCCCAAAGGTAGGAAGCGGTCACTTTACAACCACACTGGAAAAGTAGACAAGAGTGGACGAAGGGAGGGGTGGAAGAAAAGGAAAATGCACCGCAACCTCTCTCTCTCCAGGCGACGGGTATACAGACAGAATTATTGAATTAGAAAAAAAAAGAACTGGTGGTTCCTGATCCTGATAAAGTTAAATGTTTTCTTAGTGGAACGGATGATTTTCAAGCTTAAATTCAGTTGTGGATACAATATTGAAAAATCTGTAGATCATACAAAAAATCTGATTTTATGTATTCCATTGAAAACTCTGTAGACCTGACAACGCTGAAATGATTCTTGTGGACCCTTCTTGGAAGATGACAAGGAACCAAGCCATGAAAACCTTACGCAAGCAAGATTTCGACTTTGTAATAGAGCCATCTGGATGTCGGCTGATGGCAAAAACGAAACTCGAAACTGTATCCCCTCTTCTTAAGCTCGTTGCATTGTAATAAAGGGGTCCCGGGTTCGATTCCCAGTGGGGACACAAGTGGTTCGGATCCCAAGTTATGCTGAAGGTCCCGTCCTTAGTATATCATCATAATCATCCCATGGAAGGCAATGGCAAACTACCATGGGTTCACCTTGCCCAGGGACCTTCGGCTCAAACACCTACCTTCGGGCAGAACACCAGATCGTAATCATCATTGAGAGAATTAGGCCATTTAAAATTACATTGTAACTTGTAATACCTAACCTGCTACTCAACAAGAGCTGGTTGGTATGTTTGCACAATCACGGCTTGTTTCCTTGTTTGAGACATAAGTGTGTGCGGGGGGGGGGGGGGGGGAATTATTTAGAGCACAGGGGCGCACAATATATAAATACGGGCCTGTATATATATTAACACGCTAGTGGCCATAATTTTGAAGATATTTGAACCAAATTTTAATATGTTGTTTCTAGGCTTAATAGCTCGGCTAAGTTTGTTAAAGAGCAAAATCGGCTCAAGGGGGTGGTCGGGGGGAGTGGTTGAAATTTTGGAAAAAAAAAATATATATCAGCCCCTATGGAGTTTAGAGGGAAACTTTGTCTGCATAAATTATGGTACTCCCTATGAAGTTTACGGTGACACCAACGATTCAGGGGTTGTGGGGATGGAAATTCGAAATTTTTAAAACCACGTCTTGTGGGGTATCGTTGAAAAGCTCTTGATGATTAAATTAATAACTAGTTTCTCGATAGCGTTCAGATTTAAATTTTTGAAAGTAAAAAGAAAAAACTTTGAGATCTACCTCAGCCTGTAGTACTGCCGAAAGATATTTCTTTTTCTCGTACTCCCAGTATTTCTGAAAATTGAATCATAACTGGTTTTTCTTAACCAAGTTAATGGATATGTCCAGCCTAGCTGTTTCGGAAATTTTTTTATAGTGTGTTTGCGTAGAAATAAAAGATGTTTTTTTGTTTTGTTTTTTACCTCCTGGTTGTTGAGATGATATTCGTAATCAACAATTGGGGATGAAATCCTCAGGCACCATGGAAAAATCACCGCCAAATCGAACATTGTTACAAAGTATTTAAGGAATATCATTAAAACCAGGAAGCAAATAAAAGTGATTTAATATTAAAAAAATGCCATCGCTGCTCTGAAGTTGAATTCAATCAGGGCATTGCGAAAAAGACTGTTTCTTGACTATTTGCAAATTTTTCAGAAGCTCGAAGAAACTATTACATCTCAGAATACAACAATAAACATACATGAACTTAACAAACATAATAAAAATGTGGCAACATTTCGGCGAAGGCGTGTTCACATCATAGGAGATGGGACTGACAGAGAGTGCCAGGAAGCAGCCATCTGTTGCCAAACTCGCAACAAATGTATATATTAAACTAGGAAGTTCAAAAATATGAATTTAGTGTGAATTTCCCCTACGTAATACACTGTCGTGATAAATTTAGTATGTAAATTTGGCACCTTTATATAAATTAAAATGTGGATGAGCAGGTAGAGCCATTGAAACGGTTGTATCAATATTAATGAAAAAGTTTGAGCATTGTCTGTTTCAGTTAGTGTTCGATTTGTAGCGGGGATGGTTAGGATCTCTGCAAACTTCCCTGGCTCTGGTTTCCAAAATGTCCCCCGAACTTGGGACATGATGGATATAAATCTGTCTAGTCTATTAGTAGAAGCGTTGGTTGAGTAATCAAAAGGTCATCGGGAACGATCTTCCTGAGTTTTTTTCCAGGGTTTTTCCTCAGTCATATCAGGCAAACCCTAGGTACGTACTAACTAGGCTCTGACCTACTGCCTTCCAACATATTCTCCTTTACCGTATTCCGGCAAGAGCCTACGATACCTGAAGTCTACAAATAAATTCAAATTCACGTATTTCTAAATTTCTCAGAACATCTGCCGTCAACATGAACATCGCATCACAATTAATGGTTGTGGACTTCTCCGAATATTCTACATATAAAGTTTAGCCGTATATTGTTCGACCTTACTCATATTTGTCATCGGAAGATTTGCTTGCGTTTAATGTGATGTTGAGTGTGTCCTTTGGAGGAAGTTCTTTCTCAGAAAATTTCTCAAAATCGGTTAGATACTCTTCCGAGTAACACACTAATAATTTGTCTCATTGTAAGCATTTCCCGGTTTCTATCTTTCTATAGAAGGAAAAACTATAATTGGGGGTGCGTGCTATTAACCATGAGACATGAGGACATCTATCAGGCATCAATTATTGGGACGAGGGACTCTGTGAAAAGTCTGTCCCTGGAGGGTTCGAAAATAAAATCAGATATTACTTTGATCTGTGATCTTTATTTATGTACGTTCAGCGTTAGTTATTAATTGAATATCCTTCACAATAGGAAAATACACGATACTCTGTTTACTCATGAATTATTCTCCATTAATTCTTGTTGTCCTTAGAAAAGGTGTATGAATCGTCTTAAGCAATGTTAACATTCTGCCTTTATAGTTCAGATAGAGTTCCAGAGTCCACTTGAATGCTTAATCGTGTAGCGTGGTGGTTAACCCATAGTAAAACTGTTTAATTTGCTGTGGGTGAGTGGTAACGTTCGCTGCCTTGTTATCAAGGGTTCACAGGTTCGATTCCCGGTGGGGACATTGGTTCGGAGCCCACGCTACACTTTAGATCCCGTCCTTACATTCGATGAAAGGCAATGGCAAATCACCATCGGTTCACCATGCCGATTGTCACTTTTATATTGGACTTAGTCTTGTAAGTCATTAGACAGCAAATCAATAATCAAATCAAATCAAAAGTTTTGTATCTTACTGTGAGCGAAACCATCCTGTTAGATTGTGGGAGAGGTTGTTTTATTTTTTTTAGTAAAACCATCCCGTTTGATTGCGGGATCCGTTATTGAAATAAAGAGTAATCCATATAATTACTTAGAAATTGGTATGAAGTTTTCGAGCTAACATTGACTTAGAACCTCAAAATGATATACTACTGATTATATTTCGTTTAATACTTATAATTTGCTTGAATCACCTTAGAGTAGATGATGAATGAGAATTCACTGAACTGAATATAATATGTTCAAGTTACATCTCGGCTGTCTTTTATAATATGAATAGCTTCTTTCTTTTCAAGATTTGTCTAAAAACTGGAAGTTTATGCGTTTGATTACTTGTCCAAATGTTTCTTCATGAAGTACTTGTGGAAAGCGTTGGAGTAATAAATTCAATTTTTGCACATGTTGAAGATATTTTTTTAAATAATTATTTTGTAATTAAGTGAAAATTGATTGCACTGACTAAATTTTTATCTCAACAATCAGAATTGGTAGATTGAGTACTCTGAAGAGACTCAGTGAAGTGGTTGCAGATGATAATCATCTCTCTTCACTGTGGTATTTGTCCAAATTTCTATTGAAGGAAACTACAGTCACACGAGTACACAGCAGTATTCTTAATAAAAGAAACATTACGCAAAACATTAAAATTATACATGTCCTAAATTTTTGCTACGATTGTATTGAAACCTTGAACTACCCTGAAATAGATAGACAGCACCCTCAAATCGGTTAGTGGTGCTGAGAATACACATTTCAGATTTTTAAAGTTGATTGTAAATATAGATTGTTCCAAAATTGGATAATTCATCAATACGCAGTTCTTTTTATACGGTCCTGTCGAAGTAAAAAATAGTCCCAATTTTCCATTATGTTTCAGTTCATCTTGTGCTGATGAGCCCCCCACTTTGTTGTAACTATTAGGACTTGAAGATAGTTTTGGCGTGAATTTTGTTGCTCTGCTATGTTTTCCATAGTATTATGAAATAATATATTTAATTTCCTTGTGTGTTTTCTAAAAAAAATTAAAACTCTGCTGGTAATATGAGTCCCGTGGAGGAAACCAATCAAAACACTTTTAGAGTAGCATAATACATTTTTTTATTATTAATACGAACAATATTCATGATGGTAAAAGTCATTTTTAACTACGCTTTAACAATGATAAAAATAATGACAATGACGTATCGTAGTTGTTAATTGTCAATCACTTAACAATCGGTCATTTCGTCTCTTCACCATTTGCTCCTGATTGAAATTTTCTCAGTGAAAACCAGAGTATGCCATGCTCTTCTTGGTTCCTCGACTTGGAGAACCTCTTTGCACGAAGCAGGTGAGTTCCATGTGTTCTCGCAAACATGAAGTGACCTCTTCTCATCGCGTATGACTTGTAGCGCAAGTCCTCGAGCACCACACGTCGGATTGTGCTTTAAAAAAAACATGGAGCTCCATCGCAATGGTCATCGTGCAAGTACCGAGGTTATTACCAATACTATTCTGCACGTGCTGTATAAATTCGAGTGTTCTGATAGTGTTCGAAGGTCGTTTATTTTCGTTACACATGCCATATTCCCCCTGGAAGCTTCCAACTCGTTTCTCACTTTCTGCACAACTGGTAACTTTCAGAAACGTCCCAATCTCTAAATCACCGTGTTCTGCGCACATGGCAACAACCAGAGCGCTCTACTTCATCTGAGGCGTCAAGAAATGAAGGGTGTGAGGCAAAAACATGGTAACCCACAAATGTTTATTTTTTGAGTTATTCAGCACCCGATAGAAAGGAATCATACCGCGTCGTTTAATGTTGTTCGAGTTCAAATTGTGCTCCAGAGATGTCAGCAATATTAACTTATGGTAAGCCTCATTCTAACATTTTGGGATTCGTAAGATGGTAACCAACAATTAAGATGGCGGGAAACGAGGATCAGTATACCAGCTTGCCACTAAAAAGGAAAAAAATTGTAAATTAAACATTTCTTAGAGCAAGTTCAGTGAAAAGATTTATTCTTGAGTGACTCAGGTAGCGAATATTTAGGTATAAATAATAAAACATGGTAACCCACACAGCAGCCTGAAAAATAGAAATTCGTTATTTTGATTTGGTACAATTATTTTAAGCCTTTTTGTATAGCCTTACGTGAAAAATCAGCTTTCAGCCAATGAAAATGACTTGTGCAGCAGTAAACATCGAATTTCTTAAAAGTGTAACATTGTGGGTTACCATGTTCTTGCCTCACACCCTTCAAATATTCAGTGATGATGCTCTTTGAACCAACTTTACTCAAATAATGAAGAAATCTCTACCGTTATCAATGAAAGTACGTCAATCATGATTTTTGTCGAATACTTATCTTACAGGTTTACTAAGCTGGTGGAAAGAGGACTTTGTACCTTGAGGGCTACATAGTCCTCATAATCACCAATAATTACAAATGAAAATGGATATGGGGTGCATATGTCATGTTCTCAAATATCCTACGCACCCTCTATGTACGTATCCGTCACCAAACCGTTAGTTCTTTTTTATTTTTTAAGTTTTTTTTTAATTACAACTCTCCAGCTAAAACCTGCTTCAAAGTCTTGTCGATAGAGCAACCGTTCCAAACATAAATTGTATTTCTAAGCGACACCTTTTTTTATTGTCATGCAAAACAAAAACATTGTTGATTATAACACAATAATAGACCCAAAATCCACTGTTATACAATATTATAAAATGTTAATTTTCATTGTCGGCTTTATTTTTCTTGATAGTCATAATATTAGTCATCAACTCATTCAAGACATTTTAGAAACTCATTGTACGATTTGCTTTTGTTTTCTGCGAAACAAACCGTTAAAGAGGAGGAAGTGAAATGTATGAACATATTTATCAGCAAAAGGAAACTGCTAAACTTCTCAAAGTCTTACAAGAGAAAAGACTAAATTTCGAGAAATGACTTACAGGCAAATCTTAGCGACAAAGACAAGATTTTGAGTAAATATCGGCTTTATAGAAATATTTACCATATGGTGTAACGAATATAACAATAATAATACTAATATTATTTAAGTAAAATAACATTAGGTGGAAAGGAGAGTCTATTTTTGGCATAACTGAAGGGTATGATTCTAAAGCTCGCTCAAACCATTTTCAAAAATAGCAAAAATAAAGTAGCAAAGCTCACGAGATGAGTTTTCAGATGTTATATAGACAAATTCAAGATCTATAACGCGCCACAAAAACAAGTAAAAAACGACTCCACGCGTTTTTTAGGTAGATTTCGAAGAAAATATACCTATTGAGATCGGTACGATATAAAAGTGTATATTTATATATATATATATATTTATATATTAACACGTTAGCGGCCATTATTTTGAAGATATTTGAACCAAATTTTTATATGTTGTTTCTAGGCTTAATAGCTCGGTTAAGTTCGTTAATTAGCAAAATCGGTCGCCATCTTGGATCCAAAATGGCCGCCGAACCCATTGTTGTATAGAATACACAGCCTAAACCGCTGGGTCTATTGAAATCAAATTTGGCATAAAGGTACAACATCACTTTTTGATTATGAAAATGTTACCTAATGAGTTCAAAGACGCCATCTTGGATCCAAAATGGCGGACCTAAAAATCCATTTTCCACGCCGTTTGAGCTAGAGATACGAAATTTGGCATAAAGGTGCATTATGACGAGTAGCTTAGGGAAATATCACAACATTTGGGGAAAGTCGCCATCTTGGATCCAAAATGACCGCACAAAATCCCATTTTGCACACCGTTTGAGCTGGATAAATGAAATTTTACTTGAAGTTGTACTATCACAAGTAGGTCGCGACAAAATAAGAAAACTTTCAAAAAGTCGTCAACTTGGATCCAAAATGGCCGCCCCAAAAACCCAATTTCCAAATCATTGAAGGTAGAGAAACGAAATTTTCAATGAAGGTGTATGACTAAGAGTAGGTTACAATAAATGGGGCAAATCTTCCCTTTGGGAGCGCAGCCCACCGTGGGAGGGTGAAGATGTACTCCGTGGTGGTGTAGTGCTGCAGGAAGATTTTGGTTAAGATAAAGGAGGCGCATCCTCTCAAAAGCACTGAAGTTGGGGGGCGAGCCCCAGCTCCCAGCGAAACTTCGAAATCTACCTCAGCCTGTAGGCCTACCGAAAGGGATTTTTTTTTAAGAGAAGTAGACTAAGCGAGTTTTGGAATTCCTCTTCAATTCTATATGAAATAGCATAATTTTTCTATCGTAGCGGCATAATACCATAAACCTCATGCTAATAGATGGCAACGCTATATGTAGTCATCTTTGAGTTCTACGCTTCTGTTGTGGACCTACTGGACAAAGATCCGGTGGTATCTGAAATCAATGATAACCTTGACATTAAGATAATTGTTGTTGATTGTAGCATGACTCATTATTTGAAATGAAGTAGGTGCGACGTGGCATTGTGTAACAGCACCTACCCTCCAACAAAGCTCTTTGGATTTCCAAACGTGTTAGAAAGATAAAATGATACATCGATGGCTAAGAAATCGTGGCCGACAAAGAAAATAACCCTAGCGGAGGACTGAGGATACTGTGACCTTGAAATTACTAAAACGATTACTGCAAGAGACCGAAGCGCTGTAAGCAGTTCAAGTTACATCTTCAGAAGCATGTAATTATCCGCTAGCAAACTGACTCTTCTGTTTGCTCATCCCAAAGCCAACATGGCATGAGCTGGGATCAAACAGAGGACCCCAAGCACCAAAGATAAGGGAACTTTACCACTGAGCCACCGCGACTCTTAGACCGATAACAGAACGTTAACATCGAAGCAAGATCAGTCTGTATGATCACCTAGAGTGGAATGCTGTAGTTACGTAGCTGGATACCGATGTTCTTATAAAATAACACGACTGCTTGGAGCGATGACGTCATAGAGTAAGGAAATTGCCAACCACTGGCATATACTATGGACCATCCATATTTATTTGTAAGCTCGAATCTTGCTTTGATATTTCCTGAAGTTTTAATTGCTCCAATCACCATACCTTCCTTCTTCCTCTACTTTCACCCATCCTTATAACTTCGTAGATGACCCAACATTTGTCACTCGATTCTTCGATCTGTGTAAAAAAAATCATATTCTTCATAAATCTTCCGTAAGTCCCATTAATTTGATATCTCTCCCTCCTTGTAAACCCTCTGCCATTATTGAAACATTTCTTTTTAATCTCTCTATTCAGTGGTTCTTAAATTCTTTTATTTCGGAGTACCCCAAAGAGTATAGGAAAAGTAGCAGGTTTAAAATAACGCCAGACCACATTGTGCACCCCGTTCCATCCCAGTTTCACAATGAAGTTTCTTATTTTTAATCATTTCCGCACCATATAGTGAGATGGCAACTCCTTCTTTTCCTCCATCTATGTCTGAGTTCACTCGGAAAGTTTCCACCATCTCAGTAACAGCAAAATCAACCCCTAGCTAATAGATATTGAGTTACTTGAGTTCTTAAGTTTTGATGACTTACGAACGCTGTTCTTTGTCTTTTGCTGTTGTGAATAACCCCAAATAGAACAAGAATGTCACATTAACATCTCAGAGACGTGCAAATCTCCGCTTTATCCCGAAAACAGGATTCTCATGGTATGTCTATGACATATGGGATATTAACAGGACGTTTATAGGATATCCCAAATCCTGGATACATCCCATGGATTTGAAAAAGAAGTCACAAGAATGCATGCATAGGAATACTGTGGGACATCCGACGGACCTCCAGTCAAAGTGATTTAGGGATATCCCAACAGGACGTCCAAGGGACACCTTACGGATCTCCTTCATATCTGAGATGTTTGTACTGAGATTACCATAAATAGAACTCGCTATTATCTCAGATATTTCGTATGTAATTAAGTTCAAAGATTTATGAATATGTCGTTACATATGTATGAAACTTGCGGGTGTGTAAATATTACATTTTTTTTTTCTTTTCTTTTGTGTATTTTCAGTTAATTGGCTGCAGAATCTAATTGGGTAAATTGCTTAGGTATGAGAATGATTGTGTTCAATTTTCTATTCAACTATTTTGTCTTCAACTATTTAAATTGCAATAAATGTTAAAAAGAATATTTAGAAAGGATCCATAAAAAACAAAACCATACCCATTTAAAAGAATTAAGTAAAAATTATTTTCTCTGATGTACGTATCTAACAGATACATTGCGCCCAATTATGTTCCAAAAGATATTGCATGTGACGGAGTGTTAAAAGAAAAATAATCTGTAATTTTGGTGCCCTCTACAAGAGCACTTTTCGCGATGATGTAAGTTTGGCCCTGGTAGAAGCCTCGACAGATTTCTGTTGGTGAGGCTAGTTCAGCCTTACTGTATCCAATGTCCAGGTTTCCAAAATCGTTGACTCTTGTTCAAACAGCTTTTTGTCATGTTCACTACGACCTCGCTTTTTACACTTTTTTTTTATCTTCCTATTGTTGACATAGGCCTACACACGGAAAATAGTTATCAGCAAATGACCATATATATATAGTTTGTGTTTGTAGATACGGAGATACTCCTTAGTTTGGGGACCTTGTGGAATAATTATTGTTTTATTATCTCTGTCATTATCAATTGCAATATAGCTACGAAGAAAAAGAAAGAATGGTTTACTAGAAAATGGAAAACTACGTGTTATTGATACTCTGTTTAGTTCGTGGCACCCGTTTGTCTTCAGTATTTCCAATTCATATATTTTGTAGCTAATTCAAATAAATTTTCTGTTGTTAAGACAATTGTTAAACATTGCGTGGGGCATGTTCCTGGTATTACTGTGTAATCAAAGGGTCCGAAGTTCGATTCCCGATGCACATACAGGATGTTCAGAAAAGGTCGTTACAAACTTCGGGGGCTGATTGCTGACATCGAAACAAGATTCCCATAAACATGGGTCGAACTCTGCGTCATTTAGGAGATACAACGTTGCCAACTTGGAGCCCAAAAGTCGACGCCGACAATGGCATAAAAATGAGTGAGTCGCAATAAAGCAGAAATGATACATGAAATGAAAATATCGTTTGTGGGAAGTATCTTCCAACAACATGGTGGATATCAGAAATGGAAACGCAATATCACCGGGTTGTCAGTGTTGCCAACCTGGTATTACGTAGCACATTTTTCCATGCCACTACGTCGTTTAGTTGGATTTGTTGCATGCCCTCATGATAATCAACAACATATGTCCAACATACATAGCGGTGTTCCCAACTATGGATTATACGCGAGCTAGGATTTGTATTTTTCTCGGATATGCCCTCTCGTATATTATCAATAGTTTGTAACACTGCAATTTTTGCTTTGCATACATATGTTGTTTATGATCACTAGAGTATGCATCAAATTTCATAAACCCACGTACTGCCATTTGCAATTGTTCAACGTGATAGCAGGTTGGCAACACTGACAACCAGATGACATCGCGTTTTCACTTCTGATGTCCACCATGTTGTTGGAAGATACTTCCCACAAACGATATTTTTATTTCATGTATCGTTTCTGCTTTATTTGCGACTTATTCATTATCATGCCATTGTCGGTGTCGACTTTTGCACTCCCAGTTGGCAACGCTGTATCTCCGAAATGACGCAGAATTCGACCCATGTTTATGGGAATCTTGTTTCGATGTCAACAATCAGCACCCGAAGTTTGTTACGACCTTTTCTGAACACCCTGTATATTGGATGTGATGACAAAATCCACGTTATCCTCTCCTTAAGGTATAATTTCTATCCAACGGAAGATAATAGAAAACCACAATCGTTTCACATTCTTCAGAAACCAGCTATAAACCTAATTTCACAAAGAATATCATCACATGCTTTAGCTACAAAACAGCAGAACTTTTATCCGTTTTAACCTTTTTAGGTTCCTTCATAGAATAGTACGAGCGGAATTGCTATTCCCGCTATGTCCGTCTGGCCGTGTCAAAAACATCCTGAGTACCAGGCCAGAGTTTATGGTTAATAGTTTCAGATCGCTATCAACGAACCCACGGAAGCTTAGTGATTAATAGTAGAATCGCACCGTCTGGGGTTTGCAACACTGTGCACCTTTTCACAGATACTTATTTACAAATACTACCGTTTTAGTTTTTATTCAGAAAGTGTATAAACGCTTGTTGTTCCTGTTGACAGAACTAGAACTATCATTCGTGGTGTCTTTATCTGATAGTAATGAAGTCTAACATATTATATTATCTTTCTTTGTATAATCTATTGCATGTCCTCTGGACATACCCATTAAAGATGCCTAGCGCGATACTATTACATTGAACATACAAGAGATCACGCAAGCGTTTATTCAACAGCTAACAACGCGAAAAGAAGAAAAAAACACACCCTTTTAACGAAGTTTACAAGTATACCTCTGGGGTCTATTTACGACAAAAGTCTGTATTTATTGCAACATATTCTTCTTGGAATATTAAAATTGAGTCACTGTAAAGTTTTGTTTGTAAAACGATAGAAGCTACCATTTCGTTAGAGCATTACGTTCGTTATTTTTTTTTAAAACATCATAACATCAAATACTGCTGGTCTACGTTATTTTGTTTTAATCTGTCTTACCTTGATACAGCTTTTCTTCTAAGAACGTCCAAAATAGTGGTTTAGTATGAACGCATGAGAAGGAGTGTCAATATACGTAAGTACATTTCTTTCTTAATTCCGGAACTGTTTCAGAAATGTTTATACATAGTAAATGGAACCAAAATACGGTACAAATTTTATAAGCGGATACGATAAACAATGTACGTTTTAATGTCATTCTTTCTTATATGGTTATTTCCATACTGTGTTCTCGATAAATGACTCGTCTTTGTAGCCAAAGGGTTCCAGGTTTGTTAGTAGGTGCTGATAAGTGTTTCCAAGATCACAATATTCTGTTTTGTTAGGATATTTAACACATCTGCATCCCATGAAAGACAAACCATTAATGGTTTACTTTGACCAGTAACAGGTTTACGAGTCCTCCTTTTTCGTAGTACAATTCTACTATCTTTTTAAAATCTCCTGAAATAGCTTCCTTCGTAGTAACCATGTAAAATTAATGTTTTCTTTCAGGTATTAAATTTTGCTCCAAATTAACCTCAGAGGTTAAGTATCATAAATACCTTATTTCTAATGCACATTTACAGTGAAAACTTTCGTCAACTGCTTCACATTTGTTTTAAAAGTGATCATTATTACATGCGAACAGTTTGATTAAACTATGAATATTACCTACTTTTATGTATCTAATGCTTAATCTTAATAAAATTATTGTTTTAAAAATTGCAAATAGATGGTTTATTTGTTTTAAGGTTAGTCTAAAACAAAATTTTCTAACGCTAGATGACAGCACTACCATCATATGTATTTTTATCATTGCACGAAATTACAATGTTGCTCCTACAAATTCAATCTTAGAGAGTTCGTGCGATTTTTTTTTTCCTTTTTGTTCATTGTTGAAAGAGGTTAATTGTTATAGGTTTGAATATTCACTACAAGAATCAAGCTTTTTTCAACAATGGACAAAAAAGAAAAGAAAATATTGTCACGGATAGAATTCTTGAAATAGTTTTGAACTTTCGTCTCTAAAAGTTTAAACTCTCTAAGCTTGAATTTGTAGGAGCAACATTGTAATTTCGTGTAATGGTAAAAATAGACACATACGATGATAGTACTCCCATCTAGTGTGTAATTAGGAAAAAATATTTAACTTGTGTTCTGGGTTTGTGATGGTGTTTATTTTCTTATTATTGCTGAATATTGATATAATATATATTGTGGCTCGTCTTTTTTTTGTCTAGGGGTATGACGTTTTAGTTTTTGATTCTCGCTTGGATTGCTTCCACCATCAATACTTAATTTTTCTGTAATTACTCTTGCCAAGAGCGGAGTTAATAAATCACGATACTGAAACAAAATATTTGATCGTGTCTCCAGCAAATGATGATAACTATTTGCCTTCCTGGTATAATGCGCAGAAGGAAATTTATGCCTGTAAAGGAACCACAAGAAAGTATACGCAATTATAGCTCATAACTCTAATAAATAATCAGGGAATAGTCAAGGTAACCTTATATTCTAGCCAAATGAAAGATTGTGGCTTTTGTATACTATGCTATGACTAAAACTTCCCTGTACGCTTTATCTCTCTTCTTAATATTTACAATAAGATATTTGGTAAGAATAATATACGTATGTACAAATTATATAACAAAAAATATTCCAGCTTATACTCGATTGAAAATGTCAGAGACCGAGATTCTTAAAGGATTGATTAAAAAAAAACTTGTAAAGAAAAAAGAAAGATACTATTGATCTGGCTTTGTAGGTTGATGATTCTAATAAGTTACATAGTTGTTGCTGAGCACTTAGGTTGAAAAACAATATCTACACGGGGTCAGGTCAAGGTTCTATTAATCCGTCACCCACACTAGGGGATTCCTATATTTGACAATTGACAATCAGGCAAGGTACAATAACCTATACCGTCGTTAAGTTGCTATTAACCCACAAAAGGGCGTTCGCATGAAGACAAAAGAACTGACTTCACATAAGAAATCAGCCTAAGGGGTAGGGGATCATCACTTTAGAGAAGATCGCAACGGAGAGAACTGAACTTTCTCATACGAACCTGCCGCAGTTCAGTAATAAGGCCCGTAGAATTACAATTAATGTTTCAACTTGTTCAGAATGCTCTAATTACTTGCAACGATGATTTCAATTAGGGTGACGACAACGTTTCATATACTGAAGAACGAGGCGGGAATAATTAATAAATAGGCCACACTAGGTCCTATAGAAATCACGATAGAACTTTATATTCCCACACAAGGGTAACCCACGACGTAGGGTCTTTGAACGAAGGTGTGAGAGTCAGTCCATTGAGTGAGTCCAGTAAGTCCAGGGCCGAGAAAGCTTGCTATTTTTATACCCCCCGCATAACGGTATTAATAAAAAGTTTAAAAAAGTCGTTGGGAAGGAAACAGAGAGGAGAGTGAATGGGAAGTTTTTGCTTTGCTAACAGAAGCTGGCTAAAATCCTATATATAAAAAACGAGAGAGACTGAATGTAAGAAAACATAGAATAATAATATATATATACGAAAATTACTTAACATAATATGGGGAATATTCT
>JAGDQP010001345.1:66187-103808 GCA_022664845.1 Lepisma saccharinum | reverse complement strand
TATATAGCTGGAAAATGTAAAAAAAAAAAAAAAAAACACACACACAATAATATTTTGATTAACATTCACACAAACACTTGATTAAAAACGGAGTACACCGAAGGGTTACAAGTGTTAGAGATCTTTGTTTTATACTTACCTTAACCAATTGACGTTTTCATTGCAATTTTGTTACTTGATGGAAAAGTACCATAGAAAACTGTAAACTTACAGCTAAATAACGCTTTTAAAATTAAATACTGAAAGCCAAGAATATTTCTGTTTGACAGTTTAATGTAATGTGAGTTATCGAGTGAGTGACAGAAGTAGATAACGCTCCTAAAACGTAAGTTACTGCTTTTCCTATTTCAATATGATAACTCTAAATAAAAACTGCAGGTAGAATTTAATATTTGGCACCAACGCAGTTCTCTGACTTCTAAGACCAAAGAAGTTAGTTTACATGCGACAGGATCACGAATACAAGATGATAGGACTGGGAATCGAAGACAACACCATTTTTACAATGAAGGAAGATGGGATCTTTATTGAAAGCACAATTCTCTCAAGTCGATTAATTTCTTACCAGTACGTAATTACTTAAACATAGTAAATGAATTATAATTATCCTTGATTTATCCACGTAGGTTAGATTTGTTCAGGGTAAAAAAAATTGTCGTAGTAGTTACTAATTAGTTGTGAAACCTGAGACACTAACTTCGGTGTCATGGATTGAGCCTCGCGGGCCAAAATTGTAGAACCTTACCATAGCTGTTTCTTTCTCTGTTTAATCAAGTAAATTCTTATATAGCTCTAATCTAACAAAGTCAAAATTGGGAGTCATTAAGTAGTGTTTTATCTCTTTTACTGTTCCAATATGTACCGGTACCCATGATTTTCAATATATATGATTGATATAATAACTTTACCCAAGACTGTGATAATTAGCCCGACCACACAGTAAGTATGATCAAAATAACTGAAAAAATAGAAATTATATCTTGTATGGAAAGATAAATATTGGTTTAATACTAAAAACTATAATATTTCATGTGCGCTACTAAAGTACTAAAACATACCGAAAATCGGAATAATTTTAACAACTAACCACGTCAACACTTATATATCCGCACCTATTCTAAATATGACGCCTTTATAATATATGTATACACGCTCTAGGAGGGTGTATCATTTAAAGTGACACGAAAATGCTCATTATAAACTCAAGTGCCTGAAGTAACGTCTCAATATAGGATATCATATTTTTCAAAAGCCTTGAAAACACGATTTAATGGTGCGTAAAGGAACACCTAACCTGACTTGTCTAACCTAATCTAACCTGTCTTTAAGTATGTGTAAAATTTTGAAATAAAGATCACAGGAAAAGCGTGTATTGTACATTTTTGACGAAGTTTAGATCAGAGTAACATCAGTTAGCTCTTTGAAGGACCTTTTTAACAATCTATCACACATGAAGATAACATACATAGTCCGTCCGTTACAACCAAATCTTTATTTGATGTTCAGGTAAACGCAATGCACATTCTGAATTTTTAAAACGCTGTCCTGTAAAATCAAGAAAATAGACAAACAAGGACTCTGTGGTATTTAAGATAATTGTCCAGTTTTGTATCGTCTAAGAACGACACTTATTTCAGCAAGTCTTGTGCTCTTGTGCACAAAGGAAAGCTGTGTTAAGTATGGTTAGTGAAATGACATTCACAACTTAATTTGCCAGCTCAGAGTCCAACTCTTAAAATTATAGAACATCTGCTCAACAACAGTTGGTACACTCACTAAATCTCTTGAGGAGGAATGTTAGGACATTTCTCGAGACACCTACCAAAATTGAGCAGAAAGGACTTTTCCAGAAAAGAATTGTGCAGTAATTGAGACAAAGAAAAGATATTGAAATTAATTTTATTGGTCATGGCATATATTATGCAGCTATGAGTTATTTGGTTTCTTTTCACAATGTAGTGCACATTTAATTTTTACAGTTAGAGCACCTTCAAGAAACCAAAAATAAGTTTATCATTACTTTCACTCTAGGCAATGATCTAACGTGCACAATCAAACCTCACCAAAAGGAACTGTGAATAAATTATTATGTTTCAATGTTTGAAAGACGTGCTTTCCAAATCTACTCTTCATGGCGTTGGAGAAGCTATTAAACCGAAAATAACATTTGATCAAAGGTAAGTTGTAACTTTAAATAATAATAATAACGAACGACATACACCAACCTCCTCCAAGTTGAACAATTCTTTCCATGAGTGCCCAAAGTTGCTTATGAAAGGACGCGAGAGGGTTGTTAACCTATCAATTTGCTTGTCAGGCAAACAGTAGTTAAACAGTGCGTATTGAAGTCGCTGAAGCCGTCAGTATTGTAATCTTAAGAGACAAGACGAGCTTCTACTCCCTGGAGTTAAGTACTACCCAAGCTTCCACTCTGGAGTCAACTGCTTTTGACGCTTCTACTCTCTGAAGCCTCCTAATCTTGAGGTCTCTACCCTCTGAGTAGCAGCGAAATAAAAATTTGAAAACCGCTGGATTTTGTACTTTCATTCATATATTTGCTTGGCGCTAATATTTTTAAAAAAAATTATCATAAATAATAACGCTTATATTGTTTAAATTGTAATGTTACTACATCATACTTTCATTTGTTATCTTGAACTTTTAATTTCAATATTATTGTTTTGTACTTAACTAGGTGATTTTCCCGCCCATTGGTGCGGGATGATTACGTTGGCGACACAAACAGTTATACTACTGAGAATACTACTACTATTACAACTACTGATACATCTACAACTACTATTACCATTATTATTAGTAGTAGTAGTAGTAATATAGTAGTAGTAGTAGTAGTAGTTTTTGTTGTTGTTGTTACCCATATTTTGCGTATATCATAACTTGTTTCAAATCTTAGTTAATTAAATTAAGTTATTATTTCTGTATTTTTTTCTGGTTCGCAAAAATCAAAATTTGAATAAAAATCTGAACAGTTTATTTATTCATATCATTGCTGTTACCAATTAAAATTGGAAACAATTTATTTATTTCATTGTTATTAATAATAGGATTCACGTTTTTTTTAATTACTTGGCCCACACGGTTACTTCTGGTGATTTAAAACATCTTTATAGCATGTTCCAGGACCCAAGAAATACATATGCAAAATTTGGTAGAAATCGATGCACGCATGTAGTAACAACTGGAAAATAAATTAAGATTTATATACAATATACAGGGCGTTCCATAACTCCCGTCCCCTTTTTCTTACCAATTTTAGGATGTAAGAAATCAATGTTTTTCACTGAAATTTTGCAAGCAGATGAGGATATATATATATGGTGGGTTGGCGCGAATGAAATGTCCGTCCCAGGCGCGTCATGTCCAAAGGCCAAAACAATGAAAACTACATTCCCTGGTTAATCAAAGTAGTCGCCGTCTGCTGCCTTACGCTGTTCCCATTGCTCAACCAGCTATTGGATTCCGTGGCGAAAGAAGTCTGGAATCTGCGATGCGAAGAAATTCTCAGCAGCATGTTGCATCGCCCAGTCATCAGGGAAGGTCTTCCCTGCCAAGAAGTGATCAAGATCCCGGAAGAGGTGGTAGTCAGTGGGAGAGAGATCGGGGAATACGGCGCGTGAGGAAGGGGTTCATACTGCAACTTATGTTGAGAATGCACCGTTCTTTGCGCGACGTGTGGGCGGACATTGTCATGCAACATGAGGACACCATGTCTGTTGAACACTGCTGGATGCTTGAGGACAAGTTTGCATTTCATGGAATTCAGCACTATAATGATTTGCAGTGATGGTTTCACCTCGTCTGAGAAAGACATGATGGATCATTCTCACCATAGACCACCATACGAGCGACAACACCTTACGTGGGTGGAGAGACTGTTTAGGACACCATCATTGACGTTGATCACGATTCAACCGTTGTCCCGACCGTTTACGCTTACATAGCAGAAGTGACTATCCGATGTTCAGAGAACTTTACGCCTGCAGACGGCGATTCTTATTGGTCAGTATAAACTTATGTGGTACCCTTGAGTCCAACTTTTTGGCCTTACCGATCGCACGGAGCTACCAACTGACAGTGTTATGGTATATTCCTAACTCGTGTGCAGTATCCGAACACTGTTCCTGAGGAGCTCATCCGAACATGATATTGGTCGATACCCACGAAACTCATTTTGCAATATTGTGTCACCGGAACAAAATTTGACAAACCAGCAGCGAATGGTGCGTTCATTCGCCATTCGTGTTACAAAAGTACTGTTAGTGTGTTTTGTGGCTTTCCTTACAGCATGCCTTAGTTTGAATTCATAAAGAGAAACCACTCGCAATTGTTTGTTCTCCATGGTGTACTTTCATACGACCCCCGTTCAACAACATACTACCTCCTGATTGTCTGGATACCCTAACCCTTTTTCTAGACGTATACAGAATTTGTGACGCTAAACGCGTGACCTCAGTCGATTCCTGTGTTGTGTTGCTGAGGTGCTTTTCCCACCAGGCGTGAAAGCTGTCATTTCATTCGCACGAACCCAATAGATAAGAGAATTAATTGTATTGTCACCTTTCAATTTGTCTATTACTAACTTTTCATGTATCAATTATTAAACGAAATATATATATTCTCAACATGATCATAAGATTACTCTTTTATATGTAAACTATTTGAACTGCATGAAAAGTTCACTATTGAGATTGGTTTCTTTTCCAATAAACTTTCAGTCTAGAAAATTTTAAATTTAACGTTGCTTAAAATTCGAAATAGAAGCCACGAAATTGAACCTGTATACACTAAACTGTAACTGAACCAAATTTATTATTATTATTATTATTTTATAGATTGGTGTGGATAATCAGCATCATAATCAGTGTCGTGGTCACATGTGACCTGACTTATAAATCATGGAGAAAATTCCAGGATAATCCAGTTGTGGTTATCATCGAAAGAGATTTTAATGAGTGGAAGGTTCCGATACCAGCTAATATCTTATGCACTGACAAGCTTTTAGATCGTGGTTACAAGAAAGTTTTGAAAACGTAAGTATATACTGGGTAAGCCAAGTAACTTTTATTTAAAACTGTTATATATTTTGAAATATTCAATGAAAGAACAGCAATAAATTTTAGATTGAAATTTAAAGTATGAACGATAATTTTGCAAAAAGATTTTGGCCAATCGTATAACATCGTCTCCACAGCTACACTAAAAACTACTTACGATACGATCCAATAATATCTTGGAATGTTTAATATTCATATAGAAAGTGTTAGAGATAAGATTCATTCTGCTGAGCGGGTGTTCTGTTAACTGTTAGATGTATTTTGTACATGATTTTAGCAAGGCTAATAAAAATGACCATTTTACTTTCTTTGAAATATTTGATAGGAAAATTAGTAACTCAAAATTAGTATATAGTGAGGTTTATATTTTAAATATAAAATATAGTATTAATAAATGTATAGTCTGTATTTATAGTATGTGCTTTTAAAATATATATCATAATATTTTGTTCTACCCTCAATTAACTTCCTTCCTCACTTGATGATATGATCAAAAACTTGTGTTAAAAAAAACAATATATCTCCTTGGTTACATAGTGTGGAAGTAAACATTTTTAGCATTCTAGCGTAAGGATAAACCTTCATGATGACTTGGGAAAGATTGAATATTGAATAAAAGCCTTGTAACAAACAATCCAAAACATACAAGTGTATCACTTGGTTCTCTCTTTTTCTTACACTATGTCATAGCAGTAATCCGAGTAGTCTATTCTGACTGGTACACTAGGTGAATAGCGGAATTGTACCTTAAGTTAGTGTTAAAATCTCTACCCTTTATCGGGACGGGCGTAAGCCATAGTGCTGTTACCGCCCATACAATTAATTTTATCTTATTTATCTACCCTTTATATTCCTTTTTCAAGACCGAGCGACCGTTGCTGAGTGGTAGAGCGTTGGACTAGCGTTCGGGAGGTCTTGTAACCTCACATACTGTAAATGCTACAAATGTAGGTTTTAACTCAGTTTGACAACCGATTTTCCGAACTTATAAATCCCAAATTCAGTTTCTCATTTTATCTCAAAAAGCCGATTTCCTTTTTATCAAACACTAAGATTTTGTTCAAAATGCGATTAGCAGTTTCTCATAATTGAGCATATTTTTCTCTCTTTCAAAATTTCTTTTATTCAAGTTTTTTCTTAACACTGAGATCATGGTTATCATTCAAAATTTGATTTCAAGCTTATTAAGTCAAAATACTTTTTTTGTTACAACCCGATGTTTGGTTTACTATCATATTTTGTGTAAATCCGAACTATTGTTTTTTTTTCTTCAACTTTCGTTTTCACCGTAAAGCTAACTCAAGTACATTTCTATTCAAAAGTAGAATTTTCTGTTCTTCGTATTTTGAAAAAAGAAAACTGCATTCTCAACAAGAAACCCTAACCTTGGGTTTGAAAGGATAATCGAATAACTAATTTCCAGTTTTCGAATTAAAAACTTGCCAATCCGTAGTCTTTTTTTGTCTATAACTTATACTTATGCAACTCATTTTACAGTACTGCGCTTTGGGTCATCTACCAAGCTAGGATAAAATAATCAATTTTCGAGATTTCAATGTAAAGATTTAATATATTTGCAACGCATTTCATTAGAACTGCAATCAAAACATCGTAAATTCACACTGAATTCTAAGTCATCCATGCTCCAGAGAGGACATACTTCGTTTTGCAATTGAGCTACTCAAAACGAAGTCTAATTCAGAAACAAACAAGTTGTTACTTTCCTGCATTTTTTTATTTAACTTTTGTTCTTATAATAGTTGTTTTGCTTTCTTTTCAAAGCACATTTGGAAATATTCAACCAAAACGACAAAAAGTGTACAGACAATTTTTTCAAGACCTAGCCAACCTCAATGTTTTCAACATGAAAAATATGATCCCATACGAGAACGATGAGCTACTGCTGAATGCAAATTTAACTGATCTGCAGAAAGAGGTATGTATCGAGGTTTTGTCAGTACGAAAGTTTTTTTTATCGCTTTGGAGAATTTGAGGAAATATCTTTTGATTTCCAGTGACGATTCGTCTCCGCCAGTTTGACTATATAAAAATTGTCGACACAGGATGACTCGTATCCGAACCTGTTCTGGTGTCAAGGTGCTAGTTTGGGAGATTTGAACGTAAAACCTTGAGTGTCAGAGGAGGCCACTTTCTGAGGGGTTGGTAAACACTTCATTAAACTTATTAAAGTTATATTTTTCTGGTAGGTCGATGTATGTTAGAAAATAATTATAATGTATTAAGCGTAATAGGATAAATTGTGTATTATATTGTGTTTATTATTTTTTCATTTCTTTTACTAGAAAGACAATTAAAAATTACTGTTGCTTTTGGTGCAAAAGATGACGAGCGCCTACGTAGTAGGGATGTCAACGACTCGAGTCGCGACTCGGTCAGACTCGAGTCGATCTGAGTCAGTGCTCAGTACCTACTCGAGTCGAGTCGAGTCAGTTGTCACAACTGCTCGAGACAAGTCGAGTCGGAGCTCACTATGTGCTCGAGTCGAGCTGAGTCGCTGCCAGAGAGACTCACGCTACGACTCGGTTACAGTGAGTCGAGCTCGAGCGATGACTCGACTCGAGCGTTAGACTCACCGCTCGAGCCGAGCGGATTGACATAACAGTCAGAAAAGGAGTCAGTGGACGATGTCATAGTAATGCAAAGTTATCTTACCTCATAATTTGTACACATCTATCTCGGTTTTCTACTTGTTCAGTTATTCGAGAAAACTTAGAACAACAAATTACGTTGCCAAGGAGATCAATAAACTAACTTCACATCGACTATCATGCTTTCTAGTATCATTGTTTCCAAAGTTAGTAGGAAAGAAACAGCAAATAGTGAAACTAAATTAACATAAAAAAATAATAAAGAACTTTTCAAAGACATTCTATTCTTAAATCAATTCGGAAAAAAATAATTTTCTTTATGCATGCCTATAAAGAAAAGCATGAGCGCACATTCATATACAGTCACTTCATAAATTCTTGAAATGACGCGCCGCATGCATTTCTTTTTAGGCATGCATGAAAACATATTTTTTTTCCTTTTTTGGTACGAATTGATTAAGAAAAGAATGCCTTTAAAAAGTTTTTTTTTAGTTATTTCTATGTTAACGACTTGCTCGACTCGAGTCACGAGTCGGTCAAACTCGAGTCGAGTCGAGTCGGTGCTCAGTACCTACTCGAGTTGAGTCGAGTCAGTGGTCACAACTGCTCGAGTCGAGTCGAGTCGGCGCTCAGTAGCTGCTCGAGTCGAGTCCAGTCGGTACTCAGAACTGCTCGAGTCGAGTCGGTACTTAGAACTGCTCGAGTCGAGCCGAGTTGGAGCTCACTATATGCTCGAGTCAAGCCGAGTCGCTGCTCAGAGAAAATCACGCTGAGACTCGGTTACAGCGAGTGGAGCTCGAGCCGAGCGGATTGACATCCCTCCTACGTAGCACATTCACAGCGCCACCATTCAACGAAATACAAAGCAGTCTAATTTATAGTCCTCTACTAAGATTCAGACCTAACCCCGAGTCGGTATTAGTTCGCCGGTTTGAAAGCCAGAAGCTCTCGTACTTCGTTTCCATTTCTTCCGTGTTGTTACATTGGCTGTCCCTGAAGAAATTCTTCTTATGAAGGAAATGCCAGTAAGCCGAAAACAAAAGCGGGTGTAGTAATAGCTCGGTAACTTCAAAACTGATGGAGTTCTTAGCAGACAACTCGGAACATATGGCTGGATGCATTGTCTACTTACAGCAGTTTCCCCTTCTGTTAATCAGCACCGAGTTTGTTTTTTTTAGCACAAAAAATCCTGGATTTGACCATTAGGCACTAGTTCCTTTTAAAGTGAACATTCCATCAAACTCAGAGCTTCATCTTTTCCTTAAACCTCTCTCTGAGCCACAACCTGTCACATAGTGTGGTTCAAGCTGCTGGTTATGAGGAATTGATGGTTTATTTTGATTATTTTAACTTTTGTTTTTTGGAAAACCTGTTTTTGATTAATGATTTTAAAACCCAAGATAGATAAAAATACATTCTCTAGAATACCATCGCTTCAGTGCGGACGAAATTCATGGCACCTTCCAGCAAATCTCACATTATCATCTTGTTAAAATTGTGATGGAACACCTCCAGTTTACTTGCGGAACTCAGAGCAAATTTAGTGACTTTTCTACTCGAACTAGAGGCGAAATTATATGATAAGGTCACTCGAAGCTGATCCCATGGTATACGACGCCCATCAATTTCAATGGTGTGTATACACAGTGTATTAATGTGCTTCTTTATTACAATTGAACGCGTAGTATTATTACAGTTTGAAGTTTGATCGTATGGTTTGTGTTTCTTCTTTTAAGCTTATGGGTATAGCCTATGCTGTTTTCCACATAATGACCCATATTATTTTATACAGAGTAGAACTCCAATTGTCTAGATTAACTGGGTATATGCTGAAATCTGGATGTTTGGGTCATAAGTGAAAATCACTCTAACAAGGTATGTTACTGTATTAAAAAAACATGTATGTATTACTTTAGCTTACGTCGGGCGTGATTTTTCCGTATGAAATAAGTTACAGGTTCATGAATCGGAATCATGGTAATGTCGCGCCATAGTGACACGTTTATTTCCGTGTATCACCATGGTTGTTTTGCTATAAAAATCACAGACAGTATGTCGAGTAAGCGATAGCGAACGAAGATGGGTTAGAAAAAGTCAGGTAGATATTTTTTTATTATACGCTATGCACATCACCTTTAACAGATAGCACCTGTGACTTGCTCCATTTATGGTTCAAATGGAACGCTCGACGTATACTAAAGAGACGAAAAAAAAAGTTACAAATATTGTACGCAAAAGTATTTTGTGACAGAACATGACAAATGCTTTTGCACTAAACTGCATTTAAACATAAAAGGTAGTCTTTGAAAGTACAGTTCTAAATCTTTTCATATTTCAGTACAGAAGAGAGTTCGTGTTATTGTAGTGAATGTCGTTGCTGTGCGCGTACACATTGCGCAATTGTTTGCAGTAAAGAAAAGTATTTTCTATCATTCAATTGATTATTTCTAAATGTCCTGACAGTCAATCCGGATATTTGGCTTTCGGATAATTGGAGTTAAACTGTATTTGGATACTATCCTGGACGAGAAATCACTACGTTCAGTACATTATTTCGGATCTGATTTCGAAGAACTAGACACATTAAGCCCAGTCAAAGATGACAAACTGAGCTAAGCTAACACAATCCAACTTATTCTAATCTTCACGGTTTCGAACGATCCGGGAGAGTATCTAAAGTGCAGCACTGTATTTAATATCGTTGCTATATTTTTTTTCAGTAATACCTAAAACAATTATCGATATTCTAAATAGATTGTGATATGTCTCATTTACTCTTTCAAGAGCTGGATATCACTAATAACAAATATACATATGAACTTGTACTTTCTCGTAGTTTTTCCTAAAATTCTGTGTCTACATTCCTTTTGCAGACAAAACTTTCAACATCCACATCATATTTTATGTGACTTACGATTTATGAATATGGCAACCGTTGTTCATTTATTTGTCTGTGTATTAAGATTGATTTTGTTACTTCAAATTATTCTCACTGTTAAATCATATTCATATTTCTTACATATCCTTTCTAAAATTATTTCATAGATACGAAAGATCCCCAAAATGTCAGTCTTGAATGTCAGAACGAAGAATACTTACAAGGGTGAATTTCTCAATAATGTACATGGATCGTGCATTGCTTATAAATCTGCTCTACCTGCGATAGCAAGGTAAATATTTGTACTGTTTTGTAACCGCCACGTTAGATGTAAGTTTCTTCATTTTTTTAAAATCCTTTAATTATAGATAAAATAATTATAAATATGTTTAATTATGTGTAATAATGTACGTTTAAAGAAATCATATTTGATTTCTGTAATCAATGTAAATCAATGCCAATAGTTTGCTCCCATGCTATGTAAATTCATACCTTAAAAGGCGTAGAAATGCAGTTAGTCTAATCAGCGTTCTAAAGTGAAGATAGTTCGCGGACATTTTCTTCCAGTTTGCCCACTAAAACTACCTAATCGTACGATAAAACCATTCCACGCGTCACGCACTGACATTTAGAATACACTTTTCGACTTTAATTGCCTTGTAACATGTCTTACAAATTAAAAAAGAAACTAGTTCAGCCCCCTGTTTGTTAGAGGAGACATTGGACAATACATTCCCGGTGAAAGAACACGTAATCAATAAAAATATGATATATTATTGAATGTTAAAATTGCCGTCACGCACTGACATTTTTGCAACCCACACTTATACTCTGACATACATTCCCCCAAACTTTCTAAAATGATGGGCCCAAACAACATTTTCTAATATACCATATCAAAGAGGATTGTGTTAAGTTTTATTTCTATTACAAACAAAAGAAACAGAATATATAAATACTAGTATAATAAGCGTATAGGAGTCTAGTATAATTCCTTTAATAAGTCTTAGTACAAAAGCATAGTGAGCTTCTGTTGTTGGAATGCAAAGTTAAAACAATATAAGGTGAACGCACCAGTAATGGACAGTGCACCAGTAATAGGACACTTGAAGAGAAAAACTGTAAAATACGATTTTCCTAAGGGTGGTAATCATTTTACCTACATGGGAAAATTTACTATAGTGTGTTCTGATGCCACTAAATATTATTCGCTCATCATTGGTTTCATCTGATATTTCTGACATGATGTTGAAGTTAGGTTGCACCTACTCTTCCATGCATTCTGTTAAGCAAGTGATTAAGGTGAGAGCTTTCGTTTTTTATTCATGAAATTACAATAACGATTACTTTCGTTGTTCTGTACTATTATCCATTACGAAATATCTTGGTTTCGAGTATTTAAATGCCCAAACCAATTATAACTTGGCTCTGTTATGCAAAGCAGGGGTGTCCATTACCGGCACGGCAAAGTCAGTTCTTGTCCACTTGTGGGCACGCAGTATTCATTTCTAGGTTGAAATCAAAATCCTTGATTGATTGAGTTGTTATTAATGTCCTAAGCGAGCTGATGAGTTTCTAAGGACAAGACTTACAGTTTTGGTAAAGTGGGCTCCGAACCACTCCGTTCAATAGCTCTCAGGGGAAATTAAACTCATGAACACGCGAAAAGAAAATGAGCGCGCTAAACTCTCCGCAACTCCGAGGGCGAAATCATAATTCTGTTGGTTGTTTTATTTCAACTTGGGAAAGATTTACTCTTCATGACCATAAGTTTGTCAGGAAATTTTT
This sequence comes from Lepisma saccharinum, assembly GCA_022664845.1. NCBI lineage: Eukaryota > Metazoa > Arthropoda > Insecta > Zygentoma > Lepismatidae > Lepisma > Lepisma saccharinum. The sequence goes on along the minus strand of JAGDQP010001345.1, from coordinate 91,458 downwards.
GGGTCCCATTTTTTAAATGATGGACGCGGGAATGCCTATTAATGAAATGATTAGTTTTAATACTGGACACTATTCATGGCAAGTTAGAATTTGCATTTTTATGGCCACAAGGAATCTATGGCTCAGACTGGGATTGGGTAGGGGAAAGGAAGCGGGAAGGAGTTGGACAAGTCTAACAGTAAGTTGAAGGGCCCATTAGGTCATTTGCCTGTTATGACTGAGGTAAACATACGTTAAAATTTTAGTAACGATGGTCAATAGCTGTTTTCGAACCCACGACCTTGGGAATGATCACTCAATGAAATTCCATGAAACATTCGCCTAATCGAAGAACAACATTACCCTTTAGACGCCGAACGACTCAAGGGCTGAGCCAGCACTTTAAACCTCAGTAGCTCAGCTCCTAATTAACCTGGAGGGATGATTTAGGTATCAATCTCTTCAAGAAGAAGGAAGCTTTCCAACGATGTGCATTTTATCCGTGTCGGGGGGCCCGCGGCGGAGGGGCAAATTTGGGTGTTTTAGTTCCCCCCTCCTCCCCAAAGGAGCTACAAGCATAAAAATTAGTGATACCCTGTTTATGGCCATTGGGCTTGCGAGGGGTAAATGGGGGGTTACGACAAATAACAGAGTTGCCAGCGTCCCACAAAGCTAAAAAAAAATTATATTTTCCATTTTTTTATTTTCTTCTTCTACGGGTTGAGCACGGTGGCGCACAAAACTTATTTCGTTGGAATCTGTGTTCCATTAGCTTTCCAACGAGGTATAGTTCATGTCCCTGTGACAATTAAGAGGAGTACTAGGGCCGCCAACGTGAAGGTCTACAATTTTCTTGAAATTCCTATCCGACGTATATAGGTTTTAAACATATAATCGTCTTTACTACGTATATTTGAAACATCAGCATTATTATTTCAATTATTTTGAGTTAAACAGTAGGTCCATTACTGGAACATCCAGGTTTTTCCGTGTCCATCACTGGTACAAAAACAATCTCAGACAAAAACCGTGATTTCCTCTCAAATAGTGTATGTTGATGAAAGTAATGGGTAGGAATCACCAGAAGAAAGCATGGAGAATGTGTAACATTCTCATTTGATCAATACATTTAAACTGTATTTGAGTTTTAAAAAAATATAACGGTGTAAAGTGTCCATTACTGGTGCGTTTACCTTATACTAAGCTTTTTCTTTTATATATTGACATAAAAGAATGGCCTATTTCTGTCCAGTTTTCTTTACAGCCTGGTAAGTATTCTAATTAAAACTCGATTTCGTGATCATGCCAGTATGTCAGGCTCTGTTTTTCTTCCTATATGCTGTTACTACATAAAACCTGGTATTGTTTTTATGAAACTACAAAAATTCCCCTATTAAGTGATACACTAGAAAGTTTTGTTGGTTCCATACGTTCAGAGAATTTGGGAAATGTATATCAAAGTGTAAATGCGGATTTTAAAAATGTCAGTGCGCGACGGCAACTTTAATATTATAAAATAAATAGTATTTTTTAATATATATATATATTCATGTTACTTAATCGAGAACGTGATCCCCAATGTCTCTGCTAGCATATCATATGTCCAATTTGCGTTTTTAAACTTCTCACAGATATAGGGTAATTACAGTCGAAAAGTATATTCTGATTGTCATTTTGTGACGCACTGTAATGACCGTTAATGTTTTACACAAAATTTATTGTGATTAGGAAAACGTTTGAAATACAGGGTATGGCAGTGAATCAGGCGATTTTAAAAAAGTTATTAGGAGGAAACTGTGAAAGTTATTTTTAGGTGTAACAAATTGGAATACAAAGTAGACTTGAAAACATTTACTTATCTGTGAATGTACGAGGTGCATTCAAGCTACAACACCTATTTTTTTTCAGGTCTGGTAACAGATAGAAACGTGTTGTTTTTTCAAACACACGAGTACTCGTTGGCAGTGCGTGACAAAGATTGCAGCACCGTACGGTACACAGAACTCTAGCGGCAGTGATGAGAGTGACGACTGTTTTGGATACTTACGATACTCGTAAAATGGCCACGTTTTCATTACAAGAACAGCGTGTGATTATTCGTTTTCTCCATTTGCGTGGTGTGACACCGCTTGAAATTCATCTACAGTTGAGTGAGACATGTGATGATGGTGTCATGAATGTGTCTAATGTGCGTTCGTGGGTGCGACAGTGCAAAGAACACAGAATGTCGTGTGACAAGAAGCGAAGATAATTTCTGCCTCGCCCAAGGCGGTCTGACGACATGATCAACTGAGTGGAGAAAGTTGTGTTGGAGGATCGCCGAATGAGTGTGGAGCAAATTGCCTCCAAAGTTAGAATTTCCGTTCAGGTTGAAAAATGGCATCCATGTCTCATCCATTGTCACAGTCGATGTAAAGAAAGGCCCATTCATGACTTCATCACGCGTCAACGTCGTCTGACAACATGCCACACGTGCAGCCTTGTGTTCGTCCGTCAGCATTCGTGGCACCCACCTGGAGGAAACTTCTCGCATTTTCAGGTTTTCATGCAGGATTGTGTGCACAGATCCCACGGAAATGCCAACTTTGGAGGCAATTTGTTCCACACTCATTCGGCGATCCTCCAACACAACTTTCTCCACTCGTTTGATCATGTCGTCAGACCGGTTTGTGCGACGCCGAGATTGTCTTGGTTTGTTGTCACACGACGTTCTGCCTTCTTTGCACTGTCGCACCCACGAACTCACATTAGACACATCCATGACACCATCACCACATGTCACATTCAACTGCCGATGAATTTCAAGGGGTATCACACCACACAAATGGAGAAAACGAATGATTACACGGTGTTCTTGTAATGAAAACGTCGCTATTTTATGAATATCGTAAGTATCCAAAACAGTCATCACTCTCGCCGCTGCCGCTAGAGTTCTGTGTGCCGTACGGTGCTGCCATCTTTGTCACGCATTGCCAACGAGTGCTCGTGTGTTTAAAAAAAGCAGTACGTTTCTATTTGTTACCAGACCTGAAAAAAAAAATAGGAGGTGTTATAACTTGAATGCACCTCGTAAATCACCAAACAGAAAGCAGTGTTGTACAAAGTAAAGCAAACAGTGTTGCACCAAAACGTACTGTCCAGAAATAACATCTTGCAGATGACAGCCATTCCGCTGAACGCACTCAGTAAATCCCTTGCTAAGGTCACCCATTACTCTTTGCATCATATCTAGGGAATTCTTTCAACTTCTTTCTGAATGCGAGGTTTCAGTTTTGGAATCATCTGGTGTGCAAGAGCTCACTTGTGATTTCAGATAGCCCCATAGAAAAAAAAATCACTTGCCGATAGATCGGGTGATCTTGCTGGCCATTGGATGTTCCCAAATCTCGAGATAACACGCTTTGGAAACAGGTTCTGCAAAACAGCCATGGAAGCACGTGTGGTGTGACAGGTAGACACAGCTTGTTGGAAAAATGTTTTGTAGTTGACTGACAGGAAAGAGACTCACGATGGCGCCACCACATGGTGGCTAGTGGAATTAAGTGTCTCGAGAGGCTGCTTGGTGGTGCTACCTATTGGCCTAGTGGCGAATTACGATACCAAACCGATGTGTACAGAGACAGATAAATAGTAACATACATTAGGAAACTCTACCTTTGAAACAACATTGTGATTATTTCCCTTGTTGGTGGAAAGATATCATTGTTTTAAGCTACATTTGAAAGTAATTATTTTAGAAAAACAATAATATATTTCTCTGCTTATATTTGTTTGTACTTTGCTTTTATTTCTAGAGAGGGTTATGAATATGCTAAAGAAATGATCCAAAACAATTCAATTGAAAGCAGCGATGAGCAATTAACAACAGCTGTTGCTTATCCGTTGAAGGGACTGGAGGTAATGATATCACTTTATTTTTACATTGAGATAAAACTGAATTAATAAAAAAATAACTCCTCTATTGTATAAGATTGATTCAGTAGCCCTAACATTGAATATTATTTCTCTTATCTTAACCGTAATGTATTTTCAACCTTTAACTAATCGTGGACTGTCAGAAGCCAAAAATTATCGAGGTTCTCTTGTGTATCCATCATGTGTTTGTGCGATAAAATTAAACATAGTACTTACATAATTATTATTATTGGTAAGTACCACTTTATTATTCCACTTCACACATTTTATACACACTAAAAAAAAAACAATTGAAAATTTCTAATAATAATAATAATAAAAGGAAATACATTTGCATGTTTATGTTACACGATAAAAAAACTTTGATAAACTTTAGTTAAGACCGAATGGAAAGCCAGCCCTCTACTAACTGAGCTAAGGCCGTTCGGTCTATTTCGCTTGATAAACGGCATTTACAAATCCATTTATAATTTTAATTTGAGGATACATTAGTAATATTTGTCTTTCTTTATCTGGTTTAAGCTTTGATATCTGAATAACATTTATGTGAATTGGAGTACTTAAGCTTAGTAATGGAGTTAAAATAATTAAACAAAATCATTTATATATTTTTGTACCTTTGTTTAGATTTACTTAAAAACTATTTTTTTATAGGATGGATATAAATTAGCGACCGAATCCCGTCTCATGTTGGAGGGATGCCGTCGCACGGCAAGCACTCTTCCAGAGGTATGGGAAAGTTATCGGCCAGGGCCTAAATTTTAGGTATGATCCCAGCATTCGTCTATTGGAGCTGAGCAAGAGGCGTGAACGGGACTCGAACTCGCCTCACTAGTACATTTCAGAACATTTTGCTAGATGATCAATATTTTTTTCGTAGATAAAAATACACGTATTTTCTTATGTAATAAATTCCATGGTGAACGGGTTGGAATAGCTTATGATTCAGTGGGTAACGTCTCGGACTTAGGATCGGCAATGGGGTGGCAGGCGGTTTCGAGCTTCTCTGTCATTCCCACTGAGGTTTTGTAGAGATTTCCTTACTTTCACCAGGCGAATACCGAGATAGTATCTCAACTAATAAACATAATGTGTAAGCTTGATTTTCACTAGATTTTCGCTTACGTATAGTTACCATTTATGCAACAAACTTCAGGTTTGAAATTGACTACTAAGTTAACTTAATATTGCGAATTTGATTCAAACTGGAAGTAGGCAGTTATGTGTTGATATATTTGACCGCAAGCGTTGCCACTATAGAAACATAACGAACACATCGCACTCTTACGTTCCTATTTGAAGCAAAAATTTGGAGTGTGAAGATTGTTTTGTGTAAAATAAAAATGCACTTTTATGCCAAGAAAATCATAGATAGCTGGCAAACCTGTGATTAGTGCTTCCTGTATTGGTGGCGACCCATAAAGACCATCCAAGAACAAGATAATAGGTGTAGAGGAGAATCAAAGAGTGTAATGTCAAGCTATTTTCACGCTTATGGTAAGCTTGATATGGAAAACGTGCAGTAAGTTTGTCAGTTGCAAACTAGTAAGCATGATTCAATCCTGCAGACTATCTATGACAAGCTTAATAGTAGCTTTCAACAAGCTTACGCTTGACGTGGTAAGCTTACCAAAAGTTGTAATCACGCTTACTCTGTTATTGGGGAAGGCTCTGGTCGCTATCTCTATCCCTACTCCCGGACGAATGATCTGTGAGGAACGTCATCCCTCAATTATGACGGACTTAGGCTAAAGTTGCCTGTATTTTATTAAATTCCTGTTTTTGTCTAATGTAAAACTCTTTTTCAGATGTTTCTTAATTCACCATTTGAGTATCCACAGAAGATAACAAACTATTTCGTCTATAACCGCAAGGGAAAAATGAATATGTTCATGATAAATGTTGAATTATTCCCCATAGTGAGTACACCAGATCTTCGAAAGTTAACTGCTCGTCAGAGAAATTGTTTGTTCCGTAACGAAGTGAAGCTTGACATTAGCCATATTTACACAAGAGTCGCGTGCAACATGCATTGTAAATTTGAAAAGGTGATGGAAAAATGCCAGTGTTCACCGCCCATATTTTTCAACTTAGGTAAATAGAAGTTTATCTTGCTTCATTCTTTCAGTATATTTGACGTCTTCTTTATTATTGTCGTCATGGTTACGTGTTAGGAAAATAATGCTGGTACTATTTGCACAGGGGACAATATATTACCCAGCGCCGCCACACGTACCTAACAACTGTTTAACATGCATTCTGAAATTGGAATAAAAATATTTCTTTACGAGCTTATTTGGATTTCTTTTCTTCACAAAATCTCAAATGCTAGAACCAATTTATTGTTATTGATTTGGGAAAGAACGACTAGATGTTCCCAATAGTATCAGGCTCACAGCTCTAATAGGGGTGTCCTACACTTCCGCAATTTGAAAACATTGGCAGAATCTCTGTTTGAGCGCAAGATTATTTTCTTTTTCTTCTTCTTCTTCTTCTTCTATATTTATCTTTATGATTTTATTTATATGTCCTTTATTTTATTTACGTTCACTTAATTTATTTTATTCATAATTATTTTGTGTAGGGTGAATGATGAAAAACTGTACGGCTGACAGGTTACAATTTAGGAATTGATTTAAAATAAAACAAGTTATCAAAAATAAATTGAATTATTTTTATGTAGCTATGATGACTGATAGAATGTAAATAAAGGATGACTATGTTCTAGAGTGCTAGAACTTAGTTTTGTATTAATAATATCACGTAGTCCATTCATTGTTTACACTTTGTAGATTATATTTAATGCATGAAGACTTCTCATATTTACATGACGAATTTGGTCTAATCCTAATCTAATGTAAGTCTCTGAAAGATCTTTTATTGTGCTAAATTACTCCCAGAACCATAACTTTTACACATTGCTCTAGAGGCAGGGGCTTAGAAATAATATTTCACAACCTTACCTCAAAGAAGTTGTTATTAATAAACGTGAAACTCAGTATAACTCTGCATTTTAGTGTGTTATTGGAACTTTACCATTGGGTAGTAGTTACAGAGAAACTTATAAATTTGGAATGCTACATACTAAATATTGACAAAGCTAACTCATTTAGTCTAATCTGTAGCCAAGAACCCACACCATCACTACTAACTTTGAGTAACTAAATTTTTACTGAAGAGCAAACTAGGGACACTGACAATTAAAATGTTATGAATGACGATCGAAGTGTGACTAAAGGATGCATGAAGACAAGTGTGAGCTTATTGAGTGGGTTCTAAGAAGATAATTCAAAATTCGAATAGGGGTGGGGGGGAGGAAGAGCATTTGTGAAACAATGAGGTAACTTTTTCATTGTTACAAACACGGTAACTTATTAAATTTCTGGTGTTAAATTCCGTAAGGAGAAAAGGACGGGCAACTGGTAAACATTGACGTGACGTGATGACGGCAAAGATATCTTCTAATCGATAATGATTGCCTTATGACAGTAAAGTATTTTATGAACATACGCAAGAATAATTAATACTATTTTAAACCAAAAGGCTAATTAAGTCTTATTCATGAAAACAACAACTTTGATAATTATACGTGTATTTTCAAATCAGGCTGGTTTTGCTGACTTTATTGTCTTGTTTATATTGGTAATATCTTATCGTGGTTAACGTTAATCGCGATCATTTTAGTAATGTAAATGCAAGTTATCGTTAATACAGGTTTTAAAATATAATCAGCGTCAACTTACGACGGTTATCATCTTACGCTACAAATCTAAATTCAAGTATGGCGTTAAGCGTGGCTCACTTCGTGAGTTAACCTCTTTAGTTTTCGAAATATATAGCATTCTAGTAATGAATATTGCTTTAATAATATAGAAGACTAATGGCACAACTAATCTACTAAATGTTACGATACAATCAATTCATTTGTGTTGATTATTTTATAATTTAAACCTCTTGTCATGTGACTTTTTACTTAGTTCTGTGATACTCACAAGATGGCAGTACAAGCACGTAAACCAAGTTAAAGTAGTATTCTGAACGGAAGTTTGTTTCACCCATAATTGTAACCATCGTAATGATCTTAGTAATCTAAACAAAGCATAAGCGTTAGTATGTTAGAATGTTTGCTTGTAAAATATCGGCCTAAGACAAATATTCATAGAACTAACTATAGGTTGTGTCAGACGTGACGTCATTGATTCAACCAAGGAAATTAGTATTCGATGATAGGTTAAAATTGAGAAATCTGAATTCGTAGTACCAACATCAGGATCCCATCTTGGTGCGCACAGCCAGAATTAAGAGAGTGCTATTTATTCGTTGCTTTACACATGGATGTACTAATTTGGTTAAATATATACACCCGATTGCAAAGAGGTAGACGTAGAATAGACCATGGTTTTAGGCTAAACTGGTGCATTCCAAATGGCTGTTTAAGCCTAAGCCAACTTAGACCAAGTCTAAAGTCCGTCTTTGAAATCGGCCCATAGGGTCTACTCTTAATTAAACAACACGGAAAGGAGTAAAACCTTAGATTTGCAAGCTAATCGCTTTTATTTTAAATCTTTCCCATTCTTTTATATTCTGGCTATGCATACCAAAATGGCAGACTAACATTTTAATGCTCGAATTCAAGTTTTTCAATTTTGTCCTATCTTCTAATTCTAATATCCTTGGTTGAGTCAATGACGTCACGTTTGACAACCTATAGTAAGTTCTATAAACGTTAACGCAGCTGTAAAAATATCTGTAGCTCAACTCTGAAGTCAGTTTCATTGACGCGTTACCCTGCCGTACAGGGTACATATCGTGCAATAACGTTAGAGAAGGCTGCAGTCTCTTTTGATCGAAGACGAACAAGTGCATTAAGTTAATTGGGCCGAAATCCAAAATCATATTTCATTTATCTGAGTCATTTAAGCCCTTTTCTCTGCATTACAAACAAACATATTGACAGCCAGACAAACAAAACAAAAATTATAAGGAGAAAATTTGAGTGTTCTAGGGGTTCTACCAGGATTTTCGGTTTGGGGAGTGGTGAAGTAGAGATTTATGGTGTATGAATATAGTTTGGCACGATTTTCATCGACTTTAAATTGTAACCATTTTAAAGTTGGTGGAGGGATTGCTTGAGAATTTGAATGGGTGACACCACGATTGCAAGGTTCTACCACAATCCCTGGAGTTCGCTAAAAAAAATTAGAAAGTGAAAAAAAAAAACGAAAACCTTCTCTTCAAAATAATTTATAAGTTTAGATGTTTAGCTATTTCTTAAACTTACGTTTACTTTTGTTTTATTTCGCAGGAAATTACAACTCATGTGATATCAAAGGTCTTGCATGCATTGCGCGTAATTACGGTAAGTTTTATATTCGTAAAAGTATAAACTATAAAGGAAATTTCTTCCCAATTTAATGTTACTGTAAATATAATCGTAATTCGTACTTGTAGTAATATTTTCTTATACAACATTTTGTACAATATATACAGGGTAATTGAAAATTCACTTGTATATTATAAGATTAAGTGCAAAACTTTGTTTCTAAAAGAAAACAATTCAGTTTAGTTAAGGGTAAAACCGAGAATCGTGTTGTCGTAATGGTCTACGATAATTGCGATTACAAAAGCTGGCAACCCAATCTTGACGGTACGTTGCTAAGACTAGGTGATATCAGCGAACCAAAACTTTAAGGGTCAGTTCTACAATCGACCGCTAAGCTTCTTGTCAGCGCTAAGTTGTGGCCAAGTCTGATTTTGTCCATTGAGCTTAGCGCTGACTAGAAGTTTAGTGGTCGATTGTAGAACTGACCCTAATTCGAACTACCGTTTCCTCCGTCGTTTATATTCTTTGCTTGCACGTACACGCAGAGCTTCTTACAGTCTATCAGGTTTTAGGATACAATACACAATATGTGTGTAAATGTCTGTATGCGTGTTGATTTTGTTGGTAGGACTTTCGATTCACCCATTGATCCACTTTGCCTACCACTTTTATTCTCAGATTGAATTATTTTTTAACATTATTTCTCTGATTATGACCGTTTATCTCCATTTTTATCACCATAGATTATTGTCTTAGTAGACCCAAGACATTATTTATTCTTTTTTTTTTTAGTTATTAATATCATTACCTATTCATATTTTTCGAATAATTCAAGAAGTCTGTGAATATATCTTCTGACTGATAGACTTATGGTCGGTACCAGGGTACTCAACTCGATGAAGAATTGTAAATATTGCCTAAATGATGTTCCCACCGAAAGGCAAAACTGCGTTGATTAATCAACGCTAAGACTAAAACTAACTCGAGGACTCCGGTTTTATATGATAAGGATAAGAATGAAGATCATCGTAAGGAATATAAAGTAGGGCAAGCATTTTCTTCAATAATTTCATTATGTTTATCGAAGTTAATGACTTTTGAAAGGCATATTATTTATTGAACGACCCCACGCAAATATTGGACGGAGTTCATGAACCATATTATGACTCTATTATGTTAATCACAGTGAACTCTAAACTATCATACTGGGCTGGTCGATTATGCCTTGTTTACATTACTAACATCTTACCATGGTTAAGGCTAACCAAGATCATTTTAGTAATAGAAACCGTAGTTACCTTTAACGCGGGTTTCAATTTTAACCAGCATCAACTTCCGGCGGTTATCTTCTTACGTTAGCTATCTAAACGCAAGATGGCCGTTAAGCGCAGCTCACTTGGTGAGTTTATTTCTTTCTTTATCGAAATATATAGCATCCTAGTGGTGCGTATCACTTTTAAAGTATAAAAGAATGATGGCAGAACTAATCTACAAAATGTTACGCTGCAATCAATTCATTTGTGTGCATTATTTTATAATTTAAACCTCTTCCGTGTAACGAGCAGATTCTTTACTCTACGGAAACCTCTATATGTTCCTTTACAGACAATGGTAGTACAGACTCGATAACCAAATTAAGTTCGGTAGTCTAAACGTAAGTTATTTTTGCAATGATTTTTACCATCGGAACAGGTGTTAGTAATCTAAACAAAGCATTACATCAGAAATGAAGTTAGCACCTAAAACCGAACACAAGTTCAGTAATTTCGTTTATCCACTTTCAGTTTAATCCAAAAGGAATGAAACTTTCAGTTCTAGCTCAACATTGTACGCTTATTTTCGCTTTTCTATTTATGCCTTAATTCTTGTAAATAAGCTGATTATTATTTTCAGGATTTCCAATTATATTCGCAGCCTGGATGTGTATAACTGAAAGTTTGGTCCATTTCGAATCAAAACGAAAATTGGCAAAGAAGGTTGATTGTTTTATCTTGTGTCTGGTTTTAGATACGAACTGAGGTTTCCAATATCGTTAAGTACAGCTCAATGGAACGTAACATGATTCTCCTTTTACAAGAAAGGCTTATTCAAGTTTATTTTTTCAGAACGTTTATCGCATGGAGAATGCAGTCACGTTTGTTATGCTGGATGTGAAGAAGATAATGTTGATTCAAGCTTAGGTTTGTCGTTACCGTAAGTAAAATCATAAATTATCATTCTTTTAATGGTGTTATAATAGTCGTTTGTATTTAAGAAGAAAACGCCGGTCTCCTGTGCAGCTTATATCTGTACTGGGAGATTTAAGAAAGGAAGTAATGTATCGTTTCACAAATAAATGATCCTGTAATATTATTCTCTGAAAAATATTTAATTATGTAAGACACTGTTTCGTGCAGTTTATGTCTGTGCTACAAATATAAAATATTAATATCTTTGATTAGATGTAAAGATATTTCATCGTATTGGATCCATAGTTATAAAACTGTCTCTCAATGCCAAAGGGAAGAGAAATATCTATAAAAATAAGTATTCTTACATTAAAAAATACCGGATCGTTTTCATTTAGGCCTATTGGAAATAAAGTGGTTAATATTCGTGTAGAAAACGTTATAATTATATCTGTCTATTTAAAATTTAAATAGTTCTAATCCCATAATATACTGTTGAATGTTATTTATAGCCTTTAGGCACCTAAGACTCAGGTCGAGATAGGGGAGGGGAAAGGATTCGAAAAGATGTCGGCCAGGGCCTATGTTGAAGGTGCCATCCCAGAATTTGCCTGGTGCGCTATAGGAAAACCCTGGAAAACCCTAATTCAGCATGGTCCGCTGCTGGAATCGAACCCACGACCTCCCGAATGCTACGCCAACGCTCTACTACTGAGCTACGGCGCCTCGGTAAGTTATGTGTTGCTGAAAATACTTGTTAGATTTTTAAGAACAATGATGATGATGATGGGTGTTCTGCTCGAAGGCAGGTCTTGACCTGAAGGTCCCAGAGCTAGGTGAATCGCTATTGCTATCTTGTTGGGCTAGGCACTTTTAGCTTTTGCGCCAGTCAAAGTGACAATTTTAATCTCAATGATTCCAAAAACTATGGATTTGACACTAATATTGGTAGTTTTCGATTATTAAAATTTAAAATGACATCCGTTTACCCATATTTTTCTTATGGGGACTTTGCATCCCCATATCTCACCCCAGGGGCGACCTATAGACCTGGAACCGGCTATTTGGTGCATGTCTCCGGCAGCTTTAAAACATGTTAAAATTTATGATCCTATCTATAGTGAACACGTTAGGGTAGGTGTACAAATATCGCCCCTGTTCCTAATATCGCCTATGTGAGTTTCTATCTATGAGTTTATGTGTTTATCGTAAAGGTCTGGGGCTTTGTGAAACGTAGCTTTAGCGAGGAGCTTCCTATCAGTTATAGCAAATACAATATGGCGTCTGAAGTTTTTTGAGGTTGTGAAGAACATTTTTAGTCTCCAATCACTCCAGTGAATGACCAGGTAGCTAAATGTTCCCAAATCATAATTTCGAGTAGATCACTTGAAAGTACATTAAATTAGAATTCTAAAGGTGTTATTAATTTCGGAATAAAGCTGTGTTAATTAAAGAGTGTTTCTTATATATTTCTTATTTCGTATTCTAAACAATGTTTTCATTAAAAATATTTCGTTTTTAAACATAATTGCATTTGTGATCAGGAAAACTCTAATTGATATGGGAAAAACATTGTTTTGTATCCTGAACACCAAAAAAAGTAGTTTTTGGAATAATGTTTTTCTGTCTTCAGTTATTTGTGTTGCTACTACAACTAAACGCTAAATTTGTCGAACTAAAATAGTTATTGTCTGTCCGTCACTTGAAAGTAGTATAAATTAAATGACTTTGTGGGAGAAACAATGAACTATCATGTTAGTTTTTTGTTGACTGATCTCATTAACAACTATTGAATCTGTAGTTTGTATTCCATACACAAATCACGGGACATTTTAGCGTTCCGGCAAACGTTTTCGGACACCGGAACAGAACTCTGAGAAAGGTACGATCCCGTATTTTACGGGATGTATACGACTCCTACCATGGAGCCCCTAAACTGCTCTTGCAGCCGGGGCCCGGTCCGACACTGGCTGTGACCACTTTTTCGCAGTGTGATCACTGTAACCACTGTGACCATTAAGTTATACGTTTCACAATTAATAGTGAGGTACATTCTCAGCTAGAAACATTGAAATTTTATTTTCACAGACAATGAAATATTGCATTGTTACCAGGAATAACACCAGAGAGCTAAAAATTTAATTGAACACAATATTGAAACTACAACTTATTACAGCGTTAACTCGATGACGTCATCAATATGACGTCCACGTGAAAACACTGACTTTTACTTAAACGATAATATACTCTCTCAGAATTAAGATACAAACTTCATACTTGCGTCAAATTGGTCTCAGTAATTTAAGTTGATGTGGTGTTTATATATTGTCGCCATATTTATAAATGGCGACTGTTATTTTTTTTTAAAAAATTGCTCCTTTCACTACATTACTATAATAACAAATAACTGAAACAATTTGTTATTACCGAAAAACACCCTGAAATAAACATGGTAGCGCGTTACCTATTCTTTCGAACGAAAACAACATAATTGTTATATCTTAAATATTAAGTGAGCTAGTTGGTTTCATGTGATACAGGATGTTGTACTTTGTGACCGTGAGTACTGAGAACTAAACACCTGCTGAAAATTTTCAATGGGTGAAACTCCTAAGCTAATCACCATAAAAACTTTTTTCTTGCTTTAAATTTAAGGAAATAACTTGTAAAATTATACCAAAGAACACCTTTTATTATTGCTGTTTAAATTGAAAAAGAAATCTAAATTCAATTCAGTATTATTGCAAAGTAAGCCAGTCAATAAGGGATATTATTGAGACTGATAAGAAAAAAATGGTAGAAAGTTTAAATAAATTTTATTTTGTTCAGAAAGTATCATGAACAACGTGTCAGTTTTGTGTATTCCTCGGATTTGGCCGCCATCTTGGAAAAAATGCGGAAAGGTCGATTTCATGAAGATAGGAAATTTTTTTTTTTTTTTTTAGAAAAAGAAAGTTCTGATGGTTTTATTTGCGTATGCAACAGAGAAGAATTATATTAGTAGCAACAGAAATATTATACTTTTCCTCTCCCAAAGCCAGAAGAACATCAGAATTGGAGCACGACACCTGATTGCAATGTTTGCAGATCACAATGCATATTGATGTTCTTCTGGGGGCTTTGCTCTACCGGAGAACCAGCAAAATATGCTAAAAAAGTGCGAAAAACAAGCAGAATGTACATTGGCAAAAGCAGAAAGGAGAAACTCCAGTAAAAGCAGAGTTTAGAGATTGGAAATAGATCGTAAAAACTCAAGTACTGGAAAAACTACATAGCATAACGTGATTCTGGCTACGCTAGAGAAAAAGAATAGCCTGTAAACATATAGTTCAAAATGACAAAATTATAACCACAGTAAAGGTTTCTGGAAATACGTAATGCTATGTGTTAGCCACATGTTCAACTACGTACTGTATGAAAATAAATAACGTTGCAAAATCGTTGTGTTAACGATTTTGTGTTTGGATAGCGTACAATGAAAAATAAACAACTTACTTGACTTTTGCAACCTAGTTCCGTGAATTATAAAAAAAGAAAATGTTGAAAAGCGGAAAACAAAAGAAAGGGAAACATATATTTATGAATGGAAAGAGAAAAAAAGTAAAGTTATTTTTTTTTTCCTTGCTGAGATGTAAAATTATTATTCTCTTAAGAAAATGAAATTTTAGTGTACGAAAATATCTCTTATTTATTTATTTATTTTTACAGCTCAGACGATCCAGTTGTCGTGTATCTTATTTCTACGTTTCCAAAAGTGAGATTTAAGCGTGATATCTTATTTGGCGACCTTGAGATGATAGGTAAGAAGTCACTGCAGATATTTCTTTCATTAAAAAGCCATTCAGTTTGGACGTGAGTCAACACACTAACCAAGCAAAATAGGCGCTGTTTGTAGTGATTTCAAAGGGTCTGCTCTGAGTTACTACATGTAAATGGTTGAACACCAATAAGTCATTTGTTTTGTACCATATATTTAGACTTTTGTTTTAGAGTATACGCCTATGAGTAAAAGAGATATAATTTCACGAACGTTTATGGAGAAGTTATTTTCTCAGTGAGTCTCTATTCTTGGTTCGATTGTATCTACAAAAGAAGTTACTCACGGTTTCAGTGGATCGTTACGTATTTTCGTATCGAAGGTTACTTTCATGTTCTTAGCAAAGACTGAAAAATATTTTCTTATTTGTATTTTATACTTTATTCGTTTTCAGAAGCATACATAGATAGTTCCCTCGCCTAACTTCGTATTTTCAGTAACTGGAAAACACGGGAGTAAGCAGACTACTGTTTGTGAAACACACAGTAGTCAGAAAATTCTCATATTTCTAAAATAGAATGTAAATGCTATCAAAATGGAAAGATTTGGAACTCAATGGCCGATTAAAGCTAAGCCAACACGCTATTAATCAAGATCCTGCACTATGTTATAAAGTCAACTTAACAAAGTTTCCTTAGTTTTAAGCAAAGCTTTTTCCGGTAATGACTTTCCATTGAATTTAAGTTAGCAGTAGAGCTGCCATCTAGTGAGAAACACGGTAGACGAAACAAAAGGTGCAGAGGTTTAAATTTTAAAAATTATCAACACAAATGAACTGATCGTGGCAAAATATTTTGTAGATTATATGTGCCAATATTCTTCTCTACTATCAAAGCAACACTTATTGTTAATATACAATATATTTCGATAACGGAAGACATTAACTCACGATGTGAGTGAGATACGCCATTGCAGGCTATCTATATCACTCAACAATAGCTCTCTTTCTGATTGGCTAGGTGTATAAACCTCAAGAATCTAGCCTAGTTGCTTTACGTTGCGGGCAACCGAGGGACTCTAATACAAGGTTCCTATTATTAATTTACGTTATTTTTTTTGTGCACTAGGCTTAAGCAAATTTACATAACTAGTTTTGATGAAAATAAAAGATTATTATACTATATTTATCTTTCTTTTGTTAAAAAATAGTATTTGATACTGTTGTCAGAGAAATAATTTTGAAAATAGTAGAAATCCATTTCAAAGCGTTTAAAAGACAAACTGGTTCAATATGTGATGAAGAATAGTATTGATATCTTCTTGCAGAGTGGATATGTTTGGTCGCCTATAATTAGATAACAAAATATACAGCTGTTTTTATTATCTTTGAACGAATAATAGAATACAACATAAGAGTTCAATTTATCTCTGAACTCCACACGCATTGTAGTTTCCAACCCCACTGCCATATATGGCGCTAGTATCGGCGTGACAATTTATAACATAGAGTTGACCCACTTATGTTTTACTCACTTGGACCTAGTTGTAACATATTTTTTTTAATGTAATCTTTGTACATTTCCTTCCTTCTTCTTCCAGTGTCTCTCGGTGGAATTGGATGCTTGTTTTTCGGTGGAAGTCTGATCTCAGGCGTTGAGCTCTTTTACTATTGTTCGCTGATGTTTGTTCGTTTCCTGTCTAGAGCATACAAAATGGCAACATACAAGCCTAAAGAACCAGTGCGAAGAAAAAGAAGACGAGGAAAAGACGCCTTTATGAAAAGGCTAATGAACTACAACGCTATTGAGATCAGTATTGACTTAGGTACTGCAATGCGAAGACACAGAGTAGCGCCATTAGGAGGATATGGAATATATAAGCGGAAATCCAGGTTTGTGCATATATTTAAAGTGTGTATAGGTGAAACAATGATGAAGATTTAAGATAAACATGATGCTTAATTTACAATGCACTTGACGTCAGCAGCCAAGGGTTGCCAGACGTCCAAAATTTTACTATAATGTCCGAAGGCCACGCAAAAAAAATCCTTCGTAAAATTCCATGATGGAAAAGTGTTTTTATTTATTTTTTAATATTTTTCGAATTATTTCGGTGTTCTGATACTTTTTCTCAAGCTAATCTTTCCACTAAAATCCTAAAATGTTCTGCAACCAGTCAAAGGCAACATTGTTGCGGGCCAGTATTTATTTTAGGATAAGAAGTTCATATTTAAAAAATAAAATATATGGAAGTAAAAATAGAATATTGTATTGCAACAGGACTACTTCGCTGTGAAAAAATGTATTGCAGCCAAAGAATAAGCATAATAAATTACTTGATTTTAATTTTTCTTCAAATATAATATTTGTCTCTTATTTCTATTTTCAGGAGGAAGTTATTTTCTATAAATAAAGATGGTCAGTTATACATGGTGTTTTCAGCCATTTGGAAGTCGATCAATGAATACATGGTTTCATCCACAATCCAAGGAATCAGAGAAATCAAGGAAGCTCCAAATTGGATTGTGAGGTTCGTTTTAGCACAGAACGTTCTTTTTATTCCAACTTTGACTAAATTGCAAATCTACGTCCTTTATTGTTTTGATGGATCAGATTTGATGCTATAAAAGTTCATTTTAGTAATTTGCAATTTCATTCTGTTAAATCCAACCCTTTTAATAAGCACTAAAAACATATAACGTGTGAATTTGAATTCGAATTTGTTGATGGTATTTAGGTGACCTTAGGCCGGGCTGAGATAGGGTAGGTGAAAGAATGTTAGAGAGGTGGGGCATTCATGGATGAGTAACTGATAGCGCCATCTATTCAGAGCTTTACCATGACGTCACTATACGGACTTCTACACAATTCGTCTGCTAGCGCGGGTGTTGGCCTTGGACTAAAATATTGTAATAACGGGTGACTTAAGAATTGAAATATCAAGGTCGAAAGTTTACAGATTATGATCCAATGATGTTGGTATGGATAGGGAAGGAAAAACCAGGCAAAAGTAGAAAAATAAATGAAAATAAAATAATCGAGTAAAAGAGAAAACACTAGAAATTTTGTCAGAATGTAGACACATTACACACAACACGTATCTTTACGAATACAGGTAAATACTAATACGTAATGCAATATTTTAGAGTATTCTGAATTCATCACAGTTTCAATTCCCACCGAGACTTCTTAAACGAAGTGGTTTAGAGCCCTTTTTAACAAAAAAATATAGGTCCTCCTAAAAGCTCGCTCTCTCGTTTAGGATGCTAATAAGAAAATTTAATCAAAAAACTTTTAATTTGAAATTTTCAATGTTGACACCCTCGCATGTATTTCCGGTACGCCACTGATTCCCCGAATACGCTAGATGAATTCTCCATATGCACTTTTATCACAAAATTTTTTGTTCTACATCTCTAGTGCACTCCATAACGAAATGGTCCTATGGTGCCGGACTTTTGAATCACCCTGTATATTGAATAGATACTGAAATAATTTACAACGATATGGTATTCTTCACCATCCGTGTACGGAGAGGAAATGGGCTGATACGGTTTATATCTTAGAAATTGATTAGCTCAAAAATCTTAATGGCAGTCAGTGGAAACGTAGCCGATTAGCGTGCAAGGGGTCTCAAGCGTGATACTACGAAACTCCCTGTGAACAGATTCCCCCACATGACGGTCATTTGCTTGCTCAAGAGGTGCGGACGGCTCTTATAATTATGACAAACCAAAAGAAATACAGAAGCAGGTCCAGAGCCTACGGCCACAGGGACGCTTCTAGGGCAACCTACAAGCTCAGGCGCTCAAAATCGGGGCCCTTTTAGTGAACAAAGAGAGCTCGCAGCTGCTTCGCGAAGACCTCGTCAACATATCGCAACAAGCTCATCGAATCTCAGACATTTAAAATTATTAGCAATTAGTCAGTCATTTGTAAGAGACGACGAAATGAATCGGTGGAACTTGACAAACGATAACAAAGCGACCCGAAATTTGTAGTAAATATAGGAAGAGAAGAAATAATTGGAAACTTACTTAGTCAGTTCACAGCTTGGCCTCCTCTATGGTAGTGCAGA
The DNA here is from genome assembly GCA_022664845.1 of Lepisma saccharinum. Lineage (NCBI taxonomy): Eukaryota > Metazoa > Arthropoda > Insecta > Zygentoma > Lepismatidae > Lepisma > Lepisma saccharinum. The sequence goes on along the minus strand of JAGDQP010001345.1, from coordinate 72,239 downwards.
CGACAGCGTTAACCCTCGTCGTAGGGCTACTTGAAGCTTTAATGGAGCTATCTCGTCTGATTATTTATCTAAGTTCCGACTCTTCTAAAATTCTAAGTGTTGAGTAGCGTTCCGTGTTCTAAATTAAAAAAATACTGTCCCTATCACTGCAGTACGAGGACTCCATTGCTTGAGAACGTCTCTCGGCCTATTCTATCCTCGTCTTCCATCAAGGGCACTGTAACACAATGGTAGCCGGTTTAATATATATATGTAACAGTTTTGAAAAATAACCGTGATGCTATAACAGGGTAAATGGAACGATAAGAGTCTTAAAATAACGGTCAATATCAGCCCATTTCGAAGAATCGTAGCAACTCATCCGGGTCTTGCTTCTACCTCGGTTCTACTCCTGGCTGGCTGGAAAGAACGATACACAAAGGACAAATACAAAACAAAAAGGAAACCGTTAACCCTAGCAGAAGCTGGGGTTAACATACTCTGTGTCCCAAATTTTTCCAGCTCTGCTGGCCTCTTGGTTACTTTTAGCTTCCTAAAAATAATATCATTAAAGAGAGGAAATGTTACACCAATATTGAAATACACAATTGCAAAATAAATAATCACACAATTCTCATCACGTTACAAAATTGATAAATAGAGATAGAGAAATAGAGTAAAGCAGTACTGCCGATAGCTAGGCTAGAAGGAGAAAGAAAGAATCGATTAATTACAACAAATTAATATACAGGGTCTGCATACATATTCACTTAAATTTACATATTGATATGCAAATCAATCTAAACAAAAAAAATACTTGATATTCTATTATGGAAATACTCTGTTAGAAGTTTTTTTTTTTTACATTGGAATCCAAAACATTAATTTGTACATATGTGTTTCTTTCAAGGTTGATTTGGTGTGCCATATGGGTTACGTTTGCCGTAATTGGATTCACGGGATCAATATCCTTGGCCCACAAATATTATTATAGTTCAATAGTTTACGAAGTCGAGGTTGTGGAACCTGATACAGACATTTATGCATCAGCGATGGGCTTCTGTTTTCCGAATGAAGAAACAGATCAAGGGTAAATTATTATCTATTACTTTTTGAGAATTGTTTGTACTCTAACATTCTTGGAACAAACACAGTTTACTAATACAACGAGTGAATACGATATGGGGATGCGGCGTTGGACCAACACTTCGTACGACCAACAGCCTCTCAAGCAGCAAGAACCGGCGTACGACCAACACCCCAGGGCAAAAATCTGTGTTGGTCGAACGCCGTGTTGGTCCAACGCCGGTACTTCGAAGTGTTGGTCTCATGCCGGTGTTGGTTCTACGCAGGTGCTCAAAAAAAATAATTTAAGATCATATTTTTTATTATATTTTTAGGTTTTATATATCTGGGGCGTTGTCAATTTTATTGTTGGTCAAACGCCGTGTTGGTTCAACGCCGTGTTGGTTCAACGCCGTGTTGGTTCAACGCCGTGTTGGTTTAACGCCGTGTTGGTCAAACGCCGTGTTGGTTCAACGCCGTGTTGGTCAAACGCCATGTTGGTTCAACGCCGTGTTGGTCAAACGCCGTGTTGGTCCAACGCATGTAACCCTTGAAGCTAGAGTTTTTTACATAAATTATTATTACATAATTATTTCAATATTATCAAGATTTGTGTTTTACCGTGTTGGTCGTATGCCGGTTATTATTGTTGGTCGAACGCCGTGTTGGTTCAACGCCGTGTTGGTCCTACGCCGTGATGGTTTCGTGTTGGTCCAACGCCGTGTTGGTTCAACGCCGTGTTGGTCTAAAGCATGTAACCCTACGATATGACCAATTTATGAGAAACAAATAGTTCAGAGATTATTTGAAGAGGTACGTGGGCTATTCGGAAAGTGACTTGCGTTTTCGTATGAAGCGTGATGTTCACGTGCGTGTTACGGTGTCATAATTAGCAACAGTACGTATCCAGCAGTGACGAAATGATTGTCGTGTTGCCCTTACTCACTCAACAAACAACAGCTGTTCGAAATTCGCAATTAGCAATTGAGAATATTGCCAGTTACATAACTATCGATCTTCTGGCAGTTTTAATGATTACTTTATGAAGAACTGTGGAGGAGATCTACCGAAACGATCTAGTAAGGAAATTCAGAAATTGTGAATCGGAGGCTGCACTCTGAAAACCTATTGCCAATCTTCTGAACATCATTCACCACAGTCGGCTGGACACTTCTTTTCTCATCGTGGATATTAATCCAATCATTTTTGAGCGTGCACACCGTTGTTTCATACCACTCTCACTCACTACATTATTTCCACAAAAGTTTACGATGAGTTTCAAGAGCTTCTCAGTTATTTTTTTAAACTAAGAAAAACGTATTAAGTGAACGCACCTCAAAGTTGACGCTAATCTCAATTGCGGCAGACATTTTGAACTCCAGTTGCTGCTTAAGTACGTGCAGCATGACCTTATCTGTGTCACTAACTCACACTATACTATTACCAAACATGACACCGTCGTCCACAACAATTTACGCTCCACGTGAAAATGGAAGCTACTTTCCGGATAGATCTCGTATTTTTGTGGCGATTTTTAGTACACAAGATGTTTCAGAAACACATAGCAATATTTTAGGAATGAGTTCGTTACGAGAGTTAATATTTACGTGAAACTCGGGGACTTCATTTTTTCTAAGTGCCTGCAGACGTTCTCTGGTTTTCATCACATAGATCAATGTGAGAAGAATGCATTGTATCAGATCAAAGAAAACATAAGCGAACATAAATCTTTTTTTCCGAATATAGTATTAATTTCTGCCTGAAAAGAATCAAACACGTGAAAATCGAAAAAAAATAGCCATTCAACTGTTTCTCCTACAAAGAAAGCTATCTGACTCCTTGACGAGTATTGCATTGAAACTTTCAAAGGTTGCAGCACATATGGAAACTGCTTACTACTAAGTTTCGTAACTTCTTACAACCGGAGTTATAATGGAGCCCCCTCCTCCATAGCCCCTGAAAGTTATGTACGCTTGTCATACATACCTCTGATGGGATATGAATCTGATTCACTTGGCACTTATTTTCCCACGAAGACAACTGTTTTAATTTTGAATTATATTTATGACCTTTAGGCATCTAAGGCACATGCCGAGATAGGGGAAGGGAAAAGATTCAGGAAGGTGTCGGCCAAGGCCTATGTTGAAAGTGCCATCCCGGCATTTGCTGCTGTGACTGAGGAAAAACCCTGGAAAAGTTTCAATCAGGATGATCGGCCGAACCAACGCTCTACCACTGAGCTACGGTGGCTCAGTACAACTGTTTCTAACTATTGGTGATAGCAGTCGGTTGTGATTGTGATCTCTCATACGTCATTTATGCGAATCGATTTCAAATTGAACATGGTGTACGATTGTAAGTTCCAAATGAACACTTTTACCCGGTGGAGAAAAGTAGCACGCTGAAAACACAAACGTAAAATCGACTTTTTATTAGTGATAATAATAATAGAAAGACAATTTCGCGTTGTGTTTTCAGGGTGTTACTTTTCTTCACCGGGTAAAAGTATTCGTTTGGAACTTACAATCGTACACCATGTTCAATTTGAAATTGATTCGCGTAAATGACGTATGAGAGATCAGAATCACAATCGACTGCTATCTCCTACTGTTTGAAACAGTTGTCTTCGTGAGAAAATGAGCGCAAGTGATTCAGAATCATATCCCATCAGAGGCATATATAACAAGAGTAAGATATAGGGGGCCCGAATATTGCCCACCTTAACTTTGTTGAGTTTGTCGTGCGAATCGACTGAACCATCAAAGTGGGAGACTATTTGGACAAATAAAAAAAAGAAATAATCTGCTTCCTAGAAATGACGTATAAAAATGTAAGAAATCGAAAACTAAAATGATACCAGTGGGCCATATTGGGAACATGGTTTTCCCAATATGGCCCGCTATAGAAAATAAGGCAAAAGTGATGTGTAATCTTTCTGTATTACTCATATATGCTACATAATAATTACAAGCATACGTAATTTATATGACATTGCAAAACCATGAATATTTTATTAATACAATACGCCAAAATTTGTGAAAAACAAATGAATATACAAGAAGAGAAAATATGAATAAATAAGAAGTGTAACACAAAGGAAGAAGTTTAGAACGTCACGTCTCCCATGAGGGACAAAGAAATGGTCCGTGGTCTTTAGCGGTGATACCAACACACTCTTCATGAACGTATTTGCTACACGACATACAAAGATGCATGTCTCCAACCCTGTCTTCCTGACAAAGGTAACAAAACCAAGAATCACAAGACTTGGTACAACTCAGTGAAGGTTCTTCAGGACAATTAGAAGCAAGCTGCTGAAATTCTGGTCGTTTTGAACGTGATGACACTTGCTTTGTTTTGGTTTTAATCTTCTAATTCTTTGTATTGAAATTGATAGCTTCCTTATTGCCTAGCATTATCTTCGTTTTAATTACTAAACATTATGATGATGAGTGTTCAGTACAAACACTTCAAATACTCAATTCTTTCATTTTAAACAGTTATGACTGCATTTTGCCCAGTATGGCTCATCGTGCTTGCGTGCCAAGGTGGGCCATATTGCGCACTATTGACCTCTTTACTTTTTCTGGCGCCTGCTAGTTACACAATGGCATGCATTGCGTTAAACACATTTTATGTTCACTTATAATCATATAGCTACATTATCCATGCATTATACTGATTAGGTTTTCAGCAATAGATACTGAAACGAAACATTAATTCCTTTGCTAAAATAACAGCAAAATGTTTTCTTGCTCAATATGCCACTTCAACTGAAGCTGCTGCCGCTCATACCAGTCGCAATCAACTGAGTCACGCAAAAATGCTTTCACTTGTCATGAGGATATAGTTTACAGTAGGATCTACTAGCAGAAAGGAAAAGCTGCAGAGATCTGGGGTGTGGGCCATATTGGGGACCCGGGCCATAATCGGTACACTTACCTTACATGACTTTCAGTGGCTATGGAAAAGATCATTATAACTCTGGTTTTAAGAAGTTCCGAAACCTAGGAGTAAGCATGTTTTCATCTATCCATATGTGCTGCAAACTTTGAAAGTTTCAATGCCATACTCGTCGAAGCGTCCAATAGCTTTCCTTGCTAGTATTTCAGTTTTGCCCCATGTGTTAGTTTATCAATAAGAAATAAAGACTAGAATGTGAAACAGACATTGCACTTTTAGAGAAATGTAGACCGTTTATTTTCTCCAGTGATAGGGTTAAGAATAATATTTGTTTGGTTAGGGTAATATGGTTTTATTATTTGATTAAACAAATTAAAGTCTAAAACCGCACGAAGTTTGAATAAATAAATGGACATTTATGATCCCAAGAATAACTTATTTGTTTATGGTGAAGATTTGGTACACTGCTGTAAAGTGTCTAAATTATGATTCGAGCTATGAATATGAATGAAGACTTAGAAAGGATCAGGTATATTTTGAAGAAAGATGTTAATTACAAGTAGAGATAATAGAATTTCATGAATAAAGGTGTTCAAATTTCGTGAGTGAAAATGGTAATAATTTGTGAATACAAGGTAAAATTTCGTAAGTACAAGGTAAAAATTCGTGAATACAAGGTAAAATTTCGTAAGTACAAGGTAAAAAATCGTGAATACAAGGTAACATTTCGTAAGTACAAGGTAAAAAATCGTGAATACAAGGTAACATTTCGTGAATACAATGTAAAATTTCGTGAGCACAAGGTAAAAAGTCCGCGAATACAAGGTAAAATGTCGTGAATACAAGGTAAAATTTCGTGAATAAAAGGTATAATTTCGTGAGTACAAGGTAAAAAATCGTGAATACAAGGTAGAATTTTTGTGAGTACAAGGTAAAATTTTCTTGAATACAAGGTAACATTTCGTAAGTACAAGGTAAAAATTCGTGAGTACAAGATAAAATTTCGTGAATACAACCTAAAATTTCGTGAATACAATCTAAAATTTCATGAATACAAAGTAAAATTTCGTGAGTACAAGTTAAAAATCGTGAATACAAGGTAGAA